>JAJIBD010016469.1:0-37523 GCA_021461705.1 Cryptotis parvus | reverse complement strand
AAAAAGTTGATAGTGATGATATTTTGTGTCCTCTTTATTTCTTGTAACTAAGATTCTCTTAATGCCCTTCTGCAGGGAGAGTCACCTGTTATAATGGGCAACAAAAGAATTTGATGAGATTTAGTAAGTGTAAGGCATCAAACACTGCTGCAACTTTCTCATGTGACTGTATTCTGTGAGCCAATCTTTCTTGATACGGTGAAACACTCTAACAGTCATTACAGATCGTATTGGATATTTCATTTGTGTAATTCCATGCTCTGGAGCAAGTACATTAGTAGCAGGCTAAGGACAGGTTCACCATGTCACATTAGAGACCGTGAACTCTGCATAGGTTCTAGTTGACTGAATTGGTTTAAGGTTATCCCTGCTCTATCTCACTCTAAGCCAGCAGAGACGTTAGACACAATATGTCACACAGGAAAACATCCTTTTCATGGATCTCTCCATCACCTCCCAAACTATGTAAAATCTAATCCTGTGACAAATTCATTATTTTTTGTGGCTCTGTGTTTCATTGAAGCTCAAGTTTATCCTATTCCTGCTCCATTTTAGGCTGAATTTAAGTTCTATATTTAATAATCTTTTTAATATACTCCACTGGCTCAGTAACAGTTTAAGGTAAGGAATTTAGCAAAAGTCACGAGTCATGATGATTTTGGTTAAGTCGACCTTAGTGAGTCAATTAAACTCAGAAGCAAAGTCACTTTGTTCTCATTACCTATCTTGGAACATATATTAAATAGAAAAACAACACCTACTTTAGATTTAAAAAGCAAGTATAATAAAGATTTGAATGAGGAGAACTAGAGTTTAAGGAATTAGTAAAACAGCTACAAACAGTAAGACTACAAAATTATCTTCATTTATTCATATATGTAAAATGCTTCATTCATCCTAAGTACCATTATGAGTTGAGGCTACTAATCAAAATAAAATTCATGCAAATATATGTACATGATTTGCAGATGAGACTTGGCCTCCAGGTTTCTGGAAAACTGCCAGTATTGTCCTTGATACAAGAAAGTTTTGATGCATCTAAAGCTCTTATGAATTGTCCTTTCTTTGTTAGATGCACAGAATTCATAAGCGGTAATGATGGGAGAGGGAGAGAGTGATTTTGATCCAGTCATATTTTAAAATACGTATATGACAAACTATTTCTTTATACATTGGAAGTATTCTGAGCTCTCCTGTATTTGAATTATTTAATATTTAATATTTCCAGATATTAAAAGAATCTCATTTAGCACAAATCATTGTGAAAGACTGTTTCCTTTTCATATGATACCTATGAAAAAAATCTGTTCATAAATAGATTTTTAAGTCAAATCTATTTAGTAAATTTGACTTTTCAGAATTTCTAGTTTGAAAACAATTTTATAGTATAAATATGATTTTATCAAACATGCCATGGGATAATGTTAGTACTGGATTATCTTCCTTTTATTAAAATAAATCACAGATATTGATCAGACAACAATTATGTGTTACTGGTTCAATATTATTTTGAATTATTTTGAACTCTCGAAGGCAGGAATATTGTACTAGGGAAATAGCATTTATTAAGAAATATATATAAGACACATAAGTAGAAGAGTACTTTTTCCCTGGTCCATTCCATAATATTAACTTCAATATTTAGACGAGATGCTACCTTTCACAATAGCCAAACTCTGGGGAACACGACCATCCAACAACAGATAACTGGATAAAGACACTGTGATACGTATACATAATGGAATTCTACTAAGCTATAAGAAAATATGAAATCATCTGAGCCTGGGACTGCCACGTGCAAGGCAAAGGCTCTACCTGTTATGCTATCTCTCTGACCCTGTAGGGAGACATTTTTATAACTGATTCTATTTCTGTAACTTTGACTGGGTGCCAAAGGTATATTATTTGGTTTATTCTTGGATATTATATTACTCCAATACTTTTACATCTTTATGAGTGGAATACTTTTTTTCATATGGACAATTATATAGCTCTCTATATATGTATATATTCCGTTGTATTTTCATTTTATTATTGCACTAGTGTTTTTCCTTATTTATTGGTAAACATAGTGAGGGGATTTATCAATTTTACCAGTCCTTCTAAAGGAAAAGGTCTTGATTCAGGGACCTTTTGGATTGTCCTTTGGTTGAACACATTGCTGCTAGTGTCCGATGATTGAGAAAACAAGCACACAGGGAAAGTTACGTGCTGTACTTCTGCCCCCACATGACTAGGCATCTTATTCAAACCGCAAGTCTGCAGTCAAGCTTTCTGCCAGATCTCTGACCTATTTAATTTCCTAAAAGAAGGGACAAAGTACTTTGTCAATCTATCAACGTTGTACAGGATACCCAGGACTCAGATTTTATTCCAGAGCTTGGTTTCCGTGAAGAGGCAATATATTTCAGCCTTTACTGATGTTAAGAACTATGGTGGGGCAGGACCTGTCTCTCCGAAACACAAACACAGAACTAATACGGAAAAATAGTGTTTGTTCTGGGGCTGGAGAGAGAGTATGTGTAAGACACTTTCCTTGCACATGAACAAGCTAGGTTGATTCCTAACCTCACCCTCCCCCCCCCCCCCAGATGGTTTCTTGATCACACCAGGAATGATCCCTGAATGCAAAGCCAGGAATAAAACAAAAGCTGTTCTTACAATAGTTGTGGATGGCTAGTGGCCAGCCAGGCCAAGAATCCTTGACCTGAATAACATTCCTCCAACCTGCATGCTATCCTACAGACCATCAGCTATATGCACACATGTATCACTTAAGGAAACCTGAATATTATCTGGTAATACTTTTTTTTATGAAATTATTTCTGGCTACACTGCAATTGGGCACATTACTTGCTTATCCATTTCATCATTGTTCCACGAATGTACACTGTGCTTTTAATTAACTGGGAACTTGCTCTAACTAATTTAATGACTCTATTTCTGAACATGATATTACCTACATTTTCTTATTCAATTCTATCCTGGTAGGAAATTCATTTTAAAAGCTATGAAATAATTATAGAATACTATGAAGAGTAAATAAACTGAGCAAAGGCATTTTTATAATATGAATTTGGACAGTTTCTCCAAAACAAAATTACTGATATGCATTATACATTTACTAATTATGTTTTACTTGGCAAAATTATAATCTTCATTAAGATTTCCTATAGAATATATTTTCTAAATTCTCAGTGGTCACTAAGAATACATTACAATGATAAAGCCTTTTTAGTTTCTATAAATTAATTTCATTAAAATGAGAGTTACATGTAGGACTTGTACTTTATGGCTTCTAGCATGCGAAACATTATAAATTATATTAGTATTTTATTTATTAATTTATTTGGTTTTTGAGCCACACCAAGCTGTGCTCAGGGTGTTTTCCCCTTTCCTTTTCTTTGCAGGGTTATTACTGTCTCTGTGCACAGACGCCACTCGTGGTGGGTTTGGGTGTCATATGAAGCACAAGGGATCAAACACGTGTTGGCTACATGGAAGGCAAGTGCCCTACGCACTGTACCCTCTCTCTCCAGCCTATATTAGTATTTTAGTACAGAAATGCCAATTTAACTTCTTTTACTAGATTAGTATATATATATATATATATACATATGTATGTATGTATGTATGTATGTATTTTTTGCGATTTTGGGGGGCCACAACCAGCTTACTCAGGGCTTCCTCTGGCTCTTCACTCAGGGATCATTTCTTGTGGTGGTATGGGTACTACTGTGGTGGGATGGAGAACTGGGATGAATCCTGCCTCAGCCATGTGCAAGGCAAATGTCCTACCTATTGTACTACCACTCTGGCTCCCAATTTTGTATAATTTTGAGTAATAAGTTCTTGTCTGATTAGGACTTGACTCAGCAGTCTTATTTTAGGAGTCATAAGTTTCCGGTGCAGTCTTTTGAAAATAACTACTTTGGTGGCAACACCAAGTTGTGTTGAATATTCTTTAAGCATTAATTTACTTATTTAAAAGGATTATAATCATAATCTCATTCCCATGACCTGATGGAATGGTTTGAGGCTCTTTATGTTCCTGGAGCAAGCAGGTGCCCTTGGGCTCTACTAGCATGACACAGGACATATGGGGATGTTACTGGTGCCCGCTCGAGCAAATAGATGAAAATGGGAAGACAGTGATACAGTGATACAGTTATTTAAGAGCATAAACTCATAAAACATTTTAGGGTTGGTGATGTCAGGGAAAAGGCCCCTTAAAAACTCAATCATAAAGAAACTATATAGCTCCTGCTTCTTGTGCCAGCTTACACCAAATGTTATCAGATAAATCTGAAAACCTAAGTTTTTAAAGAGCACCGCACCTCACTGATCTAGAGAGTTTCAATAAGCAGCTATGGTGTTATAACAAAAATATATACTGTGGATAGTACTGGGAAAGCATGGTTATTACAGGGACTTTGGATATCTGCTACTTTTTAGCACTCCAAGTAGGAGTTTTAGAAAGAAAAAAAATCTTTGCTGTATATAGTTGTCTGTAGCTGGATGATATAACAAATATTGCATTCATAGATTGCACAAAAATAGATCAGCAGATCAAGGCTCCTCTCTTATCCATATAAAATACAAAGGATTCTACCTTCTATCATATCCATATAAAATGCAAGGGGTTCTATTTCCAGGGTAAGCCACTGATAACACTACATATCCATGACTGGGCTCAAGAGGATGAGTCTGGGATGAACAATGATTAGCACAGAGAGCAGACAGACGTAGAGAAGAGTGGAGTATTCTTTGCATAGACTAAAGAATACTCCACATTCAGTGACTGAATGAGCCCACCTCCCCTTTATAAGTAAACCATTCTCCTTCAGTACCCAACTGAAAAACAAAATAGATTTGAAAAATTGGAGCTACAGTGCATGCCACTGGAAAGAGGAAATGATGCTAATAAAGGCTAAATCCTGCGACAAAATGTATAAAAAGATCACTTGATTACTTGACCTCCCATTATTCATTGATTTGCATGAGCAGGACCCAGTAACATTTCCATTTGTCCCTATCATGTGCCAGTGTAGCCCAATGGCATCTGCTTGCTCCAGGAAAATGAAGAGCTTCAAACTGTTTGTTCAGGGTCTTGATGAAGAAGTCTGACCATTTTGTAGTGGGCAGCCACATGATCTTTTGACGTCCCGTGGGATCCAGTCTGTAATAGTTCTAGTCCAGCGGTTGTCTCCAAATCGCATTACATGTCCAGCCCATCTGATTTTCGATGCCTTGGCAAAGAAGACAACACCCCAGACTCTGGAGCGTCAATGGAGGTCGGAACTTCAGATTCCTTCTTTCACTTGAGTGAGACGTGATATTCCAAGCATAGCTCTTTCCATTACTCTTTTGGGAGACCCAAATAGCGTTCTCATCCTGCTTTCTTAGGGCCCAGATCTCTGAGGCATATGTTAATGCCGGGAGGATGGTGGAGTCGAAGAGATGTGCCTGAAGCCAGATGTTCTTAGTCCTTTTCATTATTTCTTCGACACTCTTGAAGGTGTTCCACTCTGCTCTTTTCCTCCTGCACAGCTCAGGTATTAGGTCATTCATCATGTTGAGTTCTAGACCTAGGTACAAATAACTGCTGCATTCAGAGATGTTTGTTCCGTTCTGAGTGAATGGAGCATCTGGAACTAGTTTGTTTTTCAGGAACATTGTTTTGTTGAGATTCATCTGTAGACCTATCTTTCCTCATTCTTGGTCAAAGTTAGCCAGCATTTGTACTATTTGACTAATGTTTGGTTTTATTAGAATGATGTCATCAGTGAAGCAGAGGGTGGTGTTGTTGTAAAAAAAGATAATATATCAAAAATCATGAGAATGATTCAGAAATTAAGAGCTAAATAGTGAATGTGGCAATTCACTAAAATTAACAATAAACATATAGAATGAATAAAATAGATATAATACTTTAAATGCATACTAATTAGGAAAGAAACATCAATGAACTATAAAAAGAAAGACGAGTGGAAGGTATTCTCCATCAATGTAATTAAAGCTATAATAAAACTTGCAAACTTGAGGTTGGAGCAATTAGGCTTCTTGCCTTGAACATGGCCAGTCCTGGTTTAGTCTCTGGCACACATATACTCCTCTGAATCTGCCAGTAGTGATTCTTGAGTGCAGAGCCAGAAGTAATTCCTGTGCATTACTATGTGTGGCCATAGCTATACCCAGCCCTGCCAAAAAAAAAAAACCTTTCAAGCAATGCTATAAATACAAAGTATATGAATGAAATAAAAATGTTCAAGAAAAACATTCTTACAGAAAATACATAAAATTGATAACATTCTAGCAATAACTCAAATGGACTGAAGAAATAAGATTACGAAGAAACAAGAAAGTCTTTTGAGGACAATAAGTATTCAATAGAAAAGAAGACATAAAGCTAGAAGTGCCAAGCAGTAAAGAAAAAGTAATAGAGAACCTATGAAAAGTTAGTTAAAATCTGAAATCTTCTCAAACAAAAGATAGGGCAGCAGAAGTTCAGAAAGATTAAAAAGACATACAGATTTCTAAATGACAAAAAGATTGCAATACACAATTGCTTAAATTTTCAAGTCAGTGAATAAATTAAAAAAATCAAAATTGATAGGGAAAAGCCATGTAACATAGAAAGCTAGACTGTCAAGCTGTTGTAATATTTTCATATGGAAACTCAACATAATGAAAGGGTAGAATGCATATTTAAAGTCTAACCGATAAAAGATTTCCCCGTCATGAGGAGGAGTTGAGTTGCTAGGGCGTTTGCTTTGCATGTAGTCAACGCAGGCTTGATCCCTGGCACCCATAGTCCCTCAAGCCAACTAGGAGAAATTCCGAGCACCAACAGGTGTAGCCAAAGCAATAACAACAATGACAAAACAAAAAAATTCCAGTCAAAAACACTCTTTGAAGGGAGCTCCTTGTGACGTTTGATGTCCCCTGGGTTATTTCCGGGATAAGTGTGCTTAATCTTCAGTGTCAGGGCCTGGAGGTCCAGGACCGCTTAGCTTTTGTGATTATGGGTCTCCCGCACCCCCAGTGCCTCAGATGGTGACTGGGTTGCTCCAGAGGCCCAGGCAGTGCTTATAATTGAACAGGACCCCTCACACATATGAAGTACGTGCATGTGCTCCAATGCTTTGAATTATCACCCAGGTCCCAACCAAGCATATTCTTTCTTCAAAAAAATATTAGTCATGGGGCCAGAGCAATAGCCCAGTGGATAGGGCATTTGCCTTGCCACGCGGCCAGTCCATGCCGGCCTGGGTTTGATCCCCAGCATCCCATATGGTCCCCGAGCACCGCCAGGAGTAATTCCTGAGTGCAGAGCCAGGTGTAACCCCCTGAGCATGCAAAGCAAACGCCCTAGCAACAGTGACTCAAAAAAAAAAAAAAATTATTCAAATATGATAAGGATTTTCACAGATAAACAAAATCCAGTGGAGTGTGCTATTACCAAATCAATAGCAATTATTTTTTTTTTCAATTTTGGGCAACATCTGGCAAGCTCAGGGATCACTCCTGGTGGTGCTTAGAGGAGTAATACAGGTTGCCAGGGATTAAAAACAGGTCAACTATGTGGAAAACAAGTCGCTCAGCACACTGTACTATCTCTCTGGCCACAGATAGTATCTTTTGTCTAAAGATGATTAGTTGATTCTAGCAAAGTGACTAGAAACACTAACAATCAGAATGGTAATCATGGAACAAAACTATGGTGGGAAAACAGGTGAAAAATTGAGGAAATTAAGAAAATAATGCAAAAATCATTCTAAAGAAAAGGCAGGTAAAAACTCAAGGAAAGGAAACAACAGAAATACAAAATAATGTGAAAACAAGAGCAAATGACAGAAAACAAATTTTGTGCATATCTATCTATCTATCTATCTATCTATCTATCTATCTATCTATCTATCTATCTATCTATCTATCTATCTATCTATCTATCTATCTATCTATCTATCTATCTATCTATCTATCTATCTATCTACATTATCTATCTACTTCTATATCATCACATCTATCCACCCCCTACAAATCTCTCCTCTATCTATCTATCATCTGAGAAAGTCTGAACTCACTGACTAAAAACCAGTATGAGTGCATAAATAAACAGCAGAATTGCTTATTTTATGCATATAAGAAATGCTAGATTTAAAGATGAAACATATAAAGACACAGACTGGTACTGAAATACTAGATTAAGGTGTTTTAAGCCAATAGCACAGAGGGGGAAAAACTGGCACTGCTGTTTATGTCCTGAATCTAGACTTCAACCTAAAAAAGATAGTAAGAAGTAAAAGTGGAGGCTTATGTATAATGAGCAAAGGAAGAATTCAAGATTTGTTACTAAAGATGTATAAACCCAGTACATGTGTACTCACATATAAACACTGTCCAAAGGAAAACTCAGATTTAGTTGTAAGATTTATACATACAGAGAAATGTGAAGCTTATAATTCTAATTTTTTTGGTATCATTAATCAATGTTAAGTCAATAAAATTGGCTTAAAAAGTCTTTCAAAACTAAGGGCCATCATAATAGATCAGTTGTTTTTCTGAGTTATTGTCATCTAGATGCTTCTTCAATAAAGCTTTTTTTTTTTCTGGTACTAGAGAAATAGAAAAGTGGGTAGAGTGTTTGTCTTGCAGACAGCTGACCCAGATTCCATTCCCAGAATTCCATATAGACCCCAAAGCCTGCCATGAATGATCCCTGTAAACAGAGGCAGGAGTAAAGCCTGAGGACAGCTGGGTGTGGCCCAAAACAGAAATATAAAACAAAAACTCAAACATTTTTAATCTATATTGTGTATATTTTAAGCTATATAATTTAGAGTATTGAACAAACAACAAAACACTAATTGATTGTTGGATGACACGCCCTAGCTAGCTTTGGATCTTTGCCGTTTAAGCTACTTACAGTTTAAGCTATTTACATATCTTTAAGCCAGGGTTCATGCTAAATAAATATCTCTTTTTGTAAGCACTGATAGAGGGTGTAGCAGTTGCAAGAGTCATTTTGACTCTGAATTAATAACTCTTGGAATATTGTTATAATTTCTACTATGATTTCAGTGCAACCTAGATTGCACAAAATTCATCTTAATTCCACCCACTTGTCCCAGCTTTGGACAATTAGAATTTACCAGGAGGAGATCACTATGTTTATCTCTTATTACTTATCTTCCCATTGTTCATCAATTTGCTCGAGCAGGCACCAGTAATGTCTCTATGGCATATGCTCGCTCCAGGAACACGAAGGACCTCAAACCATTTGTTCAGGTTTTTGATGAAGAAGTCTGACTGTGTTGCAGGTGAGCGGCCAAGCACTCTTTTGACATCCTGTGAAGTCCAGCTGTCATCTCTAAATCATATTATGTGTCTGGCCCATCTGATTTTCATCATCTTGGCAAATGAGACAACATCTCTGATCCTTGATTGTTGACAGAAGTTGAAACTCTGGATTCCTTCTCTCACTTGAGTGAAAAGTGATACTCCATGAGAATGAAGCCACCAGATTAGAAAAGGATAAAATATTCTATGTAAAGAATCAATTTATTTTAGCTATGATGTGCCAGGCTTTGCATTTAAAGACAGGAATGCTTCAATTTATCTCAAATTTATATACAATTGTGGAAATGTGTTCCTATTAACGGGATCCTACATGTACATAATTAACTACATAATTAACCTAGAAGAGGTTCAGGTTTTTTTTTACTTAATAGTTCCTGTGTTGTTAGTTTGACAATAGAGTGGTTCTTACTCACACAATGGTGCTGATCTAATTAACATATGGAGAATATCAAATATACCCTAATTATTTATAGCTACTCCTCTTTTAGAAAATGAGAAACTCATATATAAAAGAATGATGGTATAAAAATGCTGAAAATTTTGTATAATTCTAAATTTGTCATGCAAGTTTGGAAAAATTTGAACATTAAGATCCTTATATTAGCATAAGTCATATCCATATAATCAACATTAGCAACATTATTCCAACACATGATCACAATCCTCACTTAACAGGCTGTAGGCTATTCAATTCAGTTTTATTTAGCTGGAACCACAAAGGGTTATCATGGAATGATGCCAGTATAAAATTGTGAACCATTTGGAAAGATGGGATTTATTTATTTATTTATTTATTTATTTATTTATTTATTTATTTTTTTTTGGGTCACACCCGGTGATGCTTAGGGGTTACTCCTGGTTCTTTGCTCAGGAATTACTCCTGGCGGTGCTTGGGGATCATATGGGATGCCAGCGGATTGAACTTGCTGTGCTATTGCTCCAGCCCCTGAAAAGATGGGATTTAAGCCCAACTGTTAAATGGAAATGAAAGGAAAGCCCCCAGTGCTTACAGATTTGGGAGGTAGAAATCAAGGACCAAATTTAAAAAAATATATTATACCACCCTAACCCAACCACCATTTCCCCCATCCTTGCTCTACTCCCCTAAGTAAGCAAACTATGAAAATAGTTTTATTTTTAATAAATATTAAGTTTTTTTAAAAATCTCTATCCTTAATTCCCCTATTAGTTTCATCAGTAAATGCTCAAGATGAGAGCCTTCTACTGATAGTATACCACCTACACGGCAGAGTGTGGCAAGCTACTTGTGTTTTATTTGTTATGCCAAAAGCTAGTAACAATTATGGACCTCAGTTCCATGATCTGAAGAATGGTTTGAGGCTCTTCCTATCCCTGGAGTAAGCAGGTGCCCTTTGGCAATACTTGCTTGTGACAGGAAGTATGGAGATGTTACTGGTGCCCGCTTGAGCAATTTAATGAACAACGGAAGACAGTGACAGTGATACAGTGATGATCACTTGACATCTTGTTATTCGGTCGATTTGCTCGAGCGGGTGTCAGTAACGTTTCCATTTGTCCCTATCATGTGCCAGTATAGCCCAATGGCATCTGCTTGCTCTAGGAATACGAAGAGCCTCAAACCTTTCATTCAGGGTCTTGACAAAAAATCTGACCATCTTTTAGGTATGTGTCCATGTGATCTTTTGACATTCTGTGGGATCCAGTTGGTAATGGCTATAGTCCAGTGGTCATCTCCAAGTTGCATTACATGTCCAACCCATTTGATTTTCAACACCTTGGCAAATGAGACAGTGTCCTTGATTCTGTATCATTGGCGGAGGTGAGGAACTCCCGATTACTTCTCTTACTTGAGTGAGGCGTGATATTCCAAGCATGTATCTTTCGATTCCACTTTGCGGGACCCAAATAGCATTCTCATCTTGCTTTCGTAGGGCCCAGGTCTCTAAGACATATATTAATGCAGGGAAAATGGCGGAGTCAACAGATGTGCCTGGAGCTGGAGGTTCTTTGTCCTTTTAGCTATTTCTTTGATGCTCTTGAAGGTGTTCCACTCTGCTTTCTGCCTCCTGCACAGCTCAGGTGCTAGGTCATTTGTCATGTTGAGTTCTCAACCTAGGTATACATAACTGCTTGCTTTCAGAGATTTTGTTGTTCTGTTGAGAGTGAATGGAGCATCTGGAACTAGTTTGTTTTTCATGAACATTGTTTTGTTGAGATTCAGCTGCAGACCTATATTTCCATGTTCTTAGTCGAAGTCAGCCACATTTGTGTTTCTTGGCTAATGTTTGTTGTTATTAGAATACCATCAGCGAAGAGGAGGTAGTATAGTAGCCCACTATCTATCTTCACTCCCATTCCTTCCCATTATAATTGTCTCATGACATTCTTGACACAGATACACCCAGCAGAGCAGAAACCAGCTTTCCCGTTGAAACCCCCTGCATTCCATGGACCACAAGAGCAACTTCTGACCCGAGTCCACCATCCCGATGGAGCCTCGGAGAAGAGCCCAGAGAAACCCCCCACACCTTGCTGGCAGCAATCTTCACAATCCACACTCTGCAGCTCTTAAGATCCCCACCCAACAGATTAATCCAGTATCTAGCCCAGCTTGTCAGAAACACAGCCTACAAGGACCCACCCTGCAGAGACCCACCCCTCAGAGGAGAGTATTTCAAGCCCAGGAATTCTTGAGTCTAAAAACACAGATACACCCGGCAGAGCAGAAACCAGCTTTCCCCATTGAACCCCTGCATTCCATGGACCACGAGAGCAATTTCACACCCGAGTCCACCATCCCGATGGAGCCTCGGAAGAGCCCAGAGAGAACCCCCCACACTTTGCTGGCAGCAATCTTCACAATCCACACTCTGCAGCTCTTAAGATCTCCAGGGTGAGAGACAATCTGAGTTCATCATTTCCACCAAGACTATTCAAGGGAACTCAAAGTGCCGAAGGCTGAAGTGAAACATTGGACATGGGAATCTCCTGGCGGACAGTTCCACAATGAAATTGAACACATCATCTTCAATCGACGGTTTTGTCTGACCGATGTAGCTGTCGTCCCCAAATTCCAAACAGGATCGGACCACCGTCTCCTTCATGCAAAATTCTACTTCCCGCAATGGGGAGAAAAGGTTGCAAACTTTAAGAAGAGAACTCCCAGAATGACCACCAACTGGGAACTCTTTGGCACCATTGCAGCAGCATGGGAAGATACCATCATTGACAACATCGATGAAGAATACAACCGACTGGTTCAGCACCTACATGATTGTGCGAAGAATGCCGAGAGAGAGAGAAAGACACCAAAGGGCGCTTGTCTTCAGAAACTCTTGAGCTCATTCGCCAATGTGGCAAGGCGTGGAACCTCAGGAGACCAAATGCTAACATCCAAGCTTGCTAAACGGGTGCAGAGAAGCGATACAAGAAGACCTCAAAAACAGAAGAGCAGAAATACTGGAAGATGAAGCAGAAACCAGGGAAAAGCATTCCCACCTGTCCTTCGCCAACTTTAAGACCAAGATGACTGCCCTCCGATGCCCTGAAGGATCTATCACATCATCCAGAAAGGCAATGGAGAAGATTATCCATGACTACTACTCACATCTCTTTGATAGCCACATCCACCTGCCCACATACCAAATTCCACAGGATGGATATGTCATTCCCAACATTCTCCCTTCTGAAATCCGACATGCCATCTCATCAGTAAAGAAGGGGAACAGCACCAGGCCCAGACAAAGTCAGACTGGAACACCTGAAGAATCTGCCTTCAGTACTCATCAATACACTAGCTTGGCTCTTCTCACGCTACCTGTCTGAATGCAAGGTGCCCTCCCAATGGAAAACCAGCAGGATAGTTCTACTGTTCAAGAAAGGAGACATACACGACCTTGGCAACTATGGCCCCATCTGCCTGTTGTCCGTCATCTACAAGCTGTTTACATGAGTCATCCTGACGAGGATTAGCAGAACACTAGAGGAAGGACAACCATGAGAGCAAGCAGGCTTCCGGAAAGGATTCAGCACAATCGACCATATCCACACAGTAACCAAGCTCATTGATGTTTGTAGGGAGTACAAGATGCCACTCTGTCTCGTGTTCATTGATTGACAGAAAGCCTTTGATTCTGGAGACTGAAGCAGTCATCGAAGCCCTAGCCAAACAGGGTGTTAAAACCGAATACATAAAGATCCTTCATGAGCTGTATTACGGATTCACCACCAGGATCTTACCATTCTACAAAGAAGTGATCATTGATGTCAAAAGAGGGGGTTTCATAGGGTGATACCATTTCACCAAACCCTCTTCAGTGCCACCCTCGAGAACATCATGCAACAATTAGAATGGGAAGGAATGGGAGTGAAGATAGATGGTCAGCAACTACACCACCTCCACTTCGCTGATGACATCGTTCTAATAACACCAAACATTAGCCAAGCAGCACAAATGCTGGCTGACTTTGACCGAGAATGTGGAAAGATAGGTGTACAGCTGAATCTAAAGAAAACTATGTTTATGAAAAAATTAACTAGTTCCAGAGGCCCCATTCACTCTCAATGGAACAAACATCTGTGAATGCAGCAGTTATGTGTACCTAGGTCGAGAAATCAACATGATGAACTACCTAAAACTTGAGCTGCGCAGGAGGAAGAGAGCAGCATGGAATGCCTTCAAAGGCATTGAAGAAATAGCTAAAAGGACAAAGAACCTCTGGCTCCGGCTCTGGACACATCTCTTTGACTCCACCGTTCTCCCTGCATTAACTTATGCCTCAGAGACCTGGGCCCTACGAAAGCAGGATGAGAATGCTATTCGGGTCTCCCAGAGAGGAATCGAAAGAACTATGCTTGGAATATCACGCCTCACTCAAGTGAGAATAGGAATCCGGAGTTCTGACCTCTGTCACTATTCCAGAATCAGGAATGCTGCCTCGTTTGCCAAGGCATTGAAAAGCAGATGGGCTGGACATGTAATGTGATTTAGAGACAACTGCTGGACTAGAGCCGTTACTGACTGGATCCCAAGGGATGACAAAAGATAACATGGCTGCCCACCTACAAGATGGTCAGACTTACTTGTCAATACCCTGAAGGAACAGTTTGAGGCTCTTCATATTCCTGAATCAACCAGATGCCATTGAGCTACATTCGCACGTGATAGGTTCCAATGGAAATGTTACTGGTGCCCGCTCGAGCAAATTGATGAATAATGGGATTCAAGTGATCAAGTGACGTTCTTGAGGGTGGCGATGAAGAGTTTTGGTGAAATGTTATCACCCTGCAGAATCCCTCTTTTGACATCAATGATCACTTCCTTGTAGAATGGTGAGATCCTGGTGGTGAATCCGTAATACAGCTCACGAATATCTTGATATATTGAGTTTGAATGTCCTGTTTGGCTAGGGCTTTGATGACCGCTTCAGTCTCAAGAGAATCAAAGGTTTCTTGTCAGAGCTACATCTTGAACTCCCTACAAACCTCTTTGAGGTTAGTTACCATGTGGATATGGTCGATTGTGGTGAAACCTTTTGTAACCCCACTTGCTCGCATGGTTTTCCTTCATCTAATGTTCTGCCAATCCTTATTTTTATTAAAGTATGTTAAAATAACATAGCAAAGCTAATAATATTTTTAAATAATTCATAAACATGAGCAACAAAAAATATGAGGTCGAATATGATAATTCTGGTGTGTTAAGCCACTACTACCTGGCAGGCTATAGAAAACAAATTAATATGCTTATTGTGGTAGATTAAATGGTTATAAATTATCATATCCCTTTATGTACGTTCCATTTATAATGAGACTTTATCAGTCTATCTGTATAATTAATTTTCACCTTTTGAATTTGAGCTTCTGTATATAATTTCTTTGGGTAAGGGACTATTACTAAAAGTGATATAAATTGGGTTGGCAGAATATTGTGCACTGGGGACTTCTTGTGCTCTTACAAGAAATACCTGAGTCAACATAAAGTCATCTCCAGGACTTCAACTGATATCAAGCCTACTGTTAATATATGAGTTAGACTATATGAGAAATACTTTCTAGTTTTCCTGAAAAAAAAAACAGACAGGTAAGCAATACAATCATAAACAATGGATAATTTATTGGCAACAGCATGTTCATGTTTTAAGGGAAATTTATATCTAACACAGTAAAAGCTATTTCATACAATAACTGATGCTAAAAGTGGGGTGTTGTCAAAAATTAAAGTTAAAATCTATTATATTGGTTTTGTATTCTAGCTGTAGAGAAGGGCAGAAAACTAAAGATGCGAATAAATAAAAGCAAGAACAATGGTGAATTTGGTTGATGTATAGTGAAATATTCAGCAAAACATTCATCTCTAGAAACTGTTACATTAGAATATATACTCAAAGAATTTGTGGATCTACCTCAGTAGATATGTCACTTGTCAATTGTCTTCCTGTTGTTCATTGTTTTGCTTGAGCGGGTCCCAGTAACATCCCCATTCATTGGGAATGAGGTCCATTATTGTTACTGTTTTTGGCATATCGAATACACTATGGGTAGCTTGCCAGGCTCTGTTGTGACTCTGTGTTCATCCTAGGGGATCCAATCTTTTCTATGTCAGACCATCAACATCCGGGGTCCACGGGGCAGAGCCCTGGGTACAGACAAGCCTCTATCCTGTTTGCCACCTGCTGATGCAGCTAGGGTACCACAGCCACACCTGCAATACATAGAGGGTGTGAAAAGTGTCTCTTGATCTCTTTTTAGCTGTTTTTGGTTCGGTAGGGAGAAAGAAGATCTAAAAATATTCTTTTTTGTGTGAAGATAGTCAAAGAAATAATTATCATTCAGGAATTTCTGGGCTAAATATAAAATTATTTTTTCAGCTTGTTTCTGAAACTGATAAAAAATCACAAAATAGCCTTATCAAAGATAAAGTTAAGAAATAATTATGACCCTTTCTAATCTTATTTAAAGTTCTAAGCAAATATGAGGCTTCAGCAAGACTAATAGGCTCTGAATCATTGTCAGGGCATTTTTGCATCATGACACATAGAAAACAGAGGCTTGTCTTAAAATTAATTGGATGCAAATTTTAGGAGTATAGAAGATTTGGAATCTTATGAGTCAGATTCATAGGCAGTCAATAACATTTCCAATGTTAAAATAATAACAAAAAAGAACTGCCATTTTGGACTAGAAGGAAGTGCGATAGAGCAAAAAGCAAGCAAGGTTTCTAGGATCCTAAATTTTTTTGAACGGAAATAGAATGAGAATCACAGACATTTCTTATATAAAGAGATGCAAGTCTACATGTGGTGCTGAGACGAAGAGGACAGTGAAGAAGCTAAATCACAATCAGAGCAAATAAATGAGTCCTATAAGAAATTTCCCCACCTCCTGCTAGGGGAACCTTTTTAAAATGTGCTTGTCTAGGTTTTATTCCCATCTCACCTTTTTATATAAGGTTGATTGGCAGCAGATAACATGCTTTTAGTTTGCAGTTGTCTATGTAAGGGCCAGATGTGTTCAATGAGCCATATCCACATCTGGACCGGATACAAATCACAAGAACCTGGACATTAAGCTTGATGCCATAAATGGAATAATTGAATAAATTTTGCAATCTGGAAAGTTGAGGATATTTCACACATAGGAAGAATAATTTGTGGCCCGGAGGCAGTCTGTGGTAGATTGCAATATCCAGGACACAATTATATGGGAGTAAAAGTTATACATTTGTTGAGAATTTCCCCAGCAACTGGACGAAGGTAATATTAGCCATTTGTCTTCACTTCTTCAATAAGACAAGCCATATTTATACCAGAGTACTAGTATACACCCACAAAGTCACAAAAGTTTAATTTCCAACATATTATTTTCTTATACATTGCCTCATTTAAAAATCCTAATTATAACCTCATAGTAAAAATATACTTTTAGTATAGGTTAATATGATAAAGCTTTTTAAGGATAAAGAGAACAATAAGTGACCTCAGGGGGATCTTATTTAACACTTTCATTTTGCAGATGAAAATGTTCCACCCCAGGTGAAATTTAACTGATGATAGCATCAGAAATAGAAATGAGGTCTGTTACATCACAGTCTGGGTTTCTGCTTCAGCTGTTTCCTAGGTGTTTTTGGTGGTTCATGAGACACTGGCAGAGATTCTCTAGGTCAAAAACACTTTCTATGACAGTATTAGCTGTGTTATTTAATAGCTATTAGCTTTTGCTACTCTCATCCTTTCACGAGTTTAGAGTCATTTTTCAAAGGTTATAATGAGTTTGACTTGAAAACAGAATGAAGGTAAGGCATATATAGCATAAATACAGCCACATAATTATAGTCAATATATTTATATATATTTAAAAATGTTGCACTTCTCATTATTTTCGAATGAAGCACACTTTATAATTAAAAAGTTATTATGTATATTAACATGACATTTGCTCATTTTTATGTTGATAGAGTTTTGGCTTTGGTTTCTAAAAGAGCAAATACCAATGAGAACAATCCATTAAATGGACTGTGGGTCCATAATAAATTCTTTGTATTTTGGGGTCACATTTAGCAGTGTTTACTTGTGACAGCACTGAGAAATCACTTCTGGTAGTGTTTGAGGTACTGTGTGAGGTGCTAGGAATCAAGACAGGTGGTAGCCACATAGAAGAAAAATGCCTAAACCTCTCTTTTGAAGTTTGATGCCATAAATGGTATAATTGAGTAAAATTTGCTATTTCTCTGCCTCCCCAACTAATAATTTTAAAAAACCTAAATGGATATCATGATAAAATAATAACTTGGCCATTGCTGTGTCAAAGACTATTAAATCAACAGATTTTAGTTTTGTTCCTACTAGGAAAATGGTATTATTTTAATAAGTATTACATTTCAGAAATTCAATAATTTGCAAAGATAATTTCCTTATTTTTTATGCCTGACCAAGAAGATTTATATTTTAGGAAATTTATCTTGTATCTGTAAATATCACCTATTTACATATTTACATTTCATTGATCATGCTTTAAATTATTAAATCTTACATAAATGTATTTTTCTTCTGGTTCTCCAACAGAATTTTTTAACACTGAAAACAAGTTTAGGATCTTCTAGATGACTTCTAATTTTTATTACAATTTTAAATCACATTTTTTGAAGTTAAGGGAAGCTTAGTGTTTCAAAAACATGAGATGGTTTCCCTTGGTATTACAGTATTCTTAAAATATATGCTAATATTGCAGTAAGAATCGTTATTGAGATTCTCTATATAGCCCTGAAAGGAAAAACAATTAAAACTGCTTTAGAATATCAATAATTCATAGGGGAAAAGTCTATTCCTACTAGACTATGTCTTAAAAACATCCTAGTGAGACAAGAGGGAGCCTTCTGAATCTTTCCCAAGGGAGAAGCCCTAGCTTCCATTTTATGAGGGAGTTATTTCAGGCTGCCCTTGGGCTTCTAAGACAGCTGTATATCTTCCTATTCCTAAGCTGTCTCTCCAACAATTTAAAGGTAGGAATTAGGCTTTCACAAGAAATCACTTGTAAAAATATAAGTAAATAAACAAGTCAGGAATCTACCTCTTTTTCATGAATAGCAGAGCACATAGCAGGCTGTGGTTCTCATAGAGAGCCCAGGGAACACCATTTAGCTTAGCCATCCCCACCTACATTTCAGATATCCTAACCCTCCAGCCCTGCTTCTGAAATCTCACACTTGCTTGGAACCTGGGGTTTCCTAAATGGTTTCCAGGCCCGCTGCCATATCCAATTTTTAATAGGAATTTCTAAAGTGGACTATAATTTGAAAATACGTAATCAAGGACACTGTGGGATTCTCAGCTTTAGGCAATATGTTCTGTTGGGTAAAAGAAAACTCTGGCAAACAGCAGACCTAGAGCCTTTCAGCAGCTGTGCCCCTGACTCGTTCTATAATTTCAATCAAGTCTCTCTAATGGCCATTGTCAGTCTGTGTTACTAGTGGAATCCACAGAAATCCTAGCTCCTCTGATTCCCTAACAATGATCATGTGAAGATTAACGAGATAAAGGCTGGAGAAAATATTTTGTCCCTCTGAGAAAAACGTTCTGAAAATAAAGGTCTTAGAGAAAATCTCTGGATATGGCTTCCAAGAGCTCAGATCCCAAGTCTCATGCTGGACGCAGATGCATGTTTTCTGGCAATGTGATCATTATTGCTTTCTATTCTCTTGAAATAAAAGGAAATTCTCCTTTGGAATGAGAACAAAGATAGCAGAATTTTCTTTGGTTTATCTCAGATATGATGCGTTTTCTGAGGGTAAAAATACTGAGCTGTAATACAGGGTTGCAGCATAACTGTGAAATACACGCACATCTGGCGATGCTTGGGCCTCACTTTTTCACTTGCCCAATTGCACATTGTCCATTGCAGTCAGTAATGTAAGTATATAATGTGATGTGTTAGTAAGCGTCTGTATGTGTGGATATATAGACATGAACTTGTGTAGATGATTTCAGTGACTTCTTGTGCTGTAAATACATTTCAATAAAGAGAACCTGCATATAAACTGCTAGAAGTTCTGCCTAAAATCATGTCCATAGGCATAGACTGAAGGGTATGTACTGTGATTTCACAATCACATACGTCAAAAGAATATGTTTGTGTCTGTGTATGGGAATGGGTGATAAAGGTGAGGAGGGTAGGAAGAAAATCCTTTCTGATTTAAAGATTCCCTGTCTATTCTTCTGCATCCCTATGTTAGAATTCAATGCTTTTATTTTATTCTTTAATTTAAAGATTAGCCACGTGGGCCCTGGATGGTTGATGATCTGACATAGAAAAATACTGACCCTCCTGGGATGAACCCAGAGCCATGGCAGAGCCTGGCAAGCTACCCGGGTGTATTCGATATGCCAACCAGTAAAATGGATTTCAATCCCAACGAATGGAGACGTTACTGGCACCCGCTTGAGCAAATCAATGAACAGGAAGACAAGTGAACACATGAAAAGTGACCATGCAATAATTTGATATTAGCCAATTAGCCCAAATCCTATAAATTGATTGTATCCAATCAGTCACCCAAAATCCTAAGAACATTTTCTCCCAAGCATCAGTTTTTCTCCTTAGTTTCTTACTCTCTCTCAAAAAAAAAAAGGAGTAAACCATGTATATTGTCGTTTACATTAAGATTAATGAAAACTTTTGAAGAAGCTGTAATGTATTGAAAACTGGGATTTAGTATGAAAATGTCTTCCAGGGAGACCACAAGAATCCTCTGTGGTGGTCTAGGATGAAGGCGTGGCTGTGTGGTACTGATGTGAAGAATTCCAACAGCTTTTTCTGAGTTGGGGAGATAATTGCTTCAACGAAGTTCAGAGACTCACACGCTCACTTCACCCAGTCAAAAGCACAAAATAAAAGTTTCTGGACAATCAAATCTCAACACATGGATGTCTGCTGCTTTGAAACACGGAGAACTGCTGGTCTGAAGATTGCCAGTTAAGAAATTGCAAGTAATGCATTACTCTGCAGTGCTGCGTGAGGCCAGCTAAACCAGATATAGCATATTTGTTTCAAGAATGTCTTAAAGGAAAAAAATACCTCTTTCTCTTCTTTCGCATTTAAAGACTAAAGGTTAATAAAAATGAAACTTGAGATTTAAGCATGCTACTTTTTGATATTAAATAAATTTTTTATAGGTGCATGAAGTAAGGTAGAGTATTAAAACTGGAAAATTGTTATGATTCATGATGGTATCAGCAATTTGTATTATAGCAAAATGTCATTATTTTAATATGAGGATTAATAAAAGCATGGCATTGGAGACAATTTGCTGTCTATGGTAAGTATTTAATTTACCCAGTGCCACAGCAAGAAAACAAATGCTTATTTCAAAATAACTGTGAAATTCATATCTGTTCAAAGCTATTAAACAAAATCCTTTGCTAATATTAGAAAGTATTCAGTTTTAAGTACATTTTAAACCTGAATAATGACCACATCGTCCTCAATGTAAATTTATGTATTCCCCCATCAAAGCAAAAGTCAAAGAATCCATCGATTAAATTAAATATATTATTCCTAAAACAAAGCAGGGCTAAATTATAAATGTTAGATTGAACTTAATATTTTTAAAGATTGCATGTTTATTTCTACAACAGGAAATGTAGCTACAAGATGATGTAAGTTTGAAACAACTCCCCCCATTTGCTAGAAAAAAAGCTTTCATTAATTCATTTTACATGTGAAAATTTCTAAATTTTTTTTCAACTTCTTATTTTTTTCTCTTCATGATGGAACTAAATCAGTGCTCAGAGGGAGGCATTCTGGTGGAAACAGTGCAAGAATGTAAAAAATAATATGATTTATCTTGAAGGAAATGAAAATCAGGGAAATTCTATTCTAAATGCTAGATGCAAAGTGAGTTATACTGGGCCATGGTAATTAGGTAGGAACCTTGGACACTGGCAACCACGTTAGCAACACATAATCATTTATTAGATAAAGAATTATAGTAGGGTTGATGTCAATTTTAGAAACTGGAATTAAAAAGCATTTGTACAGTATTATGGATAGACATGTAATACTTCACTTCTTCATAAAAAATGTTTTTCCCTAGAAAATATTTTCATAGTGGAAAGTATATTCTTGCTGAAGTTGAATCTTACTATAGAAAGTAAGACAGCATCTCAGAACGTAAGAATAAGGATTATATGTAGGAAACAAAGAAGGGCTCACCTGCTAGAAAATTTCTATGGCTCTGTGTGTGTGTGTGTGTGTGTGTGTGTGTGTGTGTATGTGTGTGTGTGATCATTCCTAAGATCACTTGATCAATTGATCATTTGAATCCCGTTATTCACCAATTTACTTGAGTGGGCACCAGATACATTTCCGTTTGACCCTATCACATGCCAATGTAGCCAAATAGCATCTGGTTGCTTCAGGAATATGAAGAGCCTCAAACCATTCCTTCAGGGTCCTAAGATCATTCCTAAGATCATTTCTCTTATTTATTTTAGGATTATCTCAGAGGCTTTTTAGCCTAAGAAAATAAGACAATGGTGAATTTGCAATTTATAATTAACGAAAGTCAAGAGACAGTTTTAGAAAATTCATTTCTGTACAAAATTCTATACAAATTGCATATATTGATATAAATGAGAACTGACGGAATGCTATTTCATAAGTTCAAGTGCTTTAAATACATAGAGCATTAAAAATAGTGTCATAGAAACTGCACCTCTTCTGGTATCAAAGAACCTTTCACAACTTACTGATTTTGCAGCTGAGGTCTTTGTGATTGGTGCCATCTTGCTTCCTGGTGAAACAAAGAAAGATGTCAGTCATCTCCCACCTAAATGGTGGGACACATCTATGCTACAGGTTATGTTTCAGAGTCCGTCAAGGAGTTCTATTGTACTGGAGTGAAACATCTCTCAACCACAGTACTAGCCAGCTTTTCCCTTTTTCTCCCCTTGATTGCCTTCATTCACTAGCTTGCACCTTCCTTTAGGAACATTTCCGTAAAGAAATCACCTACAGGGCCGGAGCGATAGTCCAGCGGGTAGGGCGTTTGCCTTGCACGCGGGCCGGCCTATGCCGCCCGGGTTCGATCTCCGGCATCCCATATGGTCCCCGAGCACTGCCAGGAGTAATTCCTGAGTGCAGAGCCAGGAGAAACCCCTGAGCATTGCCGGGTGTGGCCCAAAAAAAAAAAAAAAAAAAAAAAAAGGAATCACCTACACAAGAACGATCATCAAGGAAAATATATTCAGGGCAGCCTGCTTAAGACACATTAACATAGTAAAATTGACAAATTTTTGCTATATTAGGTGAAAAAATTTTAATCGAAGTGGAAAAAGTATTTTTTATAATTAACAAAACCAGTGATAGAAACTACATTCTGCCATGTGTTGTAACATTTTTAGCCTGTGATGATGTGCTACGTGTGTCACGTGTAAACCCAGTAAAGTTAAACTTACTTCCATGCCGCTGGTCTTATCCTGAGCAAGAAGCCGCAGAATATGTGGCATGTAAATTTAGCTGAAATACATATTTCAAATAATCTTCTAGTTTGAGAATTAGGACAATTACCCAAATTAACTCAATTGCTCCTGAAGACCACTGTTAACTCATTGCAAGGAATTCATAAGGAAAATGAGGAGGGGTAAAATTTCTGAGAAAATATACATGAACTCACAAGACATGTCTGCTGGTCTCTGTTTGAGAATCAGTTATCTTTAGATCAACTGTTATAAGCTGGCTCATGATTACTTTAACAGAAATCACATTTCATGATAAATTCACAGAGAGCACTCATGTCAGCTAGACATACAGGATAAACATTTAGTATTGAAATATCAACATCCTGTCAGCCACTAAATGTACTATTCAACCTTGATTAAGCCAGGTGTCCAATTTATCTGCATCATTTATTATGAAATCGATTTAAATTTTGCCAAATTCCTGTTTTAATCCCTCTAATTGTAGCTCTTTTAAGAAATGTTAGCTCAGGGAGGCTTAACTATAGTATACTAGAAAAGGGACACTTATTCCATAATTAGAAAAAAATCTGAATTTCATTCCCAATTTTGATACAGCTAAATATTATCGCTTGTGGCAAATCACTTAACTCTTTCAGTTACCATGTCTCAAAAAATAGGTTAATTTTGGAGCCTCATTGCTTCTGGGAACTCTGGCCTTTTCCTTAATGCCCTGAGTATATTTCTTGCTAACTTTCCAGCAGCTGATAAACATTTCTATGACCTGATACTTTAACTTCCTGGTCTTGAAATCTGAGCCCATGCACCGTGAAAATGGCAGCTATTTTGATGTTCATTGATGTCCTTGAAAAAACTAAAGAAAGCTAACTCATGAGGTACGAAGTTACCTTTTCCAATTTTAAAACAAATCAGCATGAAGCTGAAGTAGAAAAACCTTCCTGAAGTGCTGCATTCTGCTGGATTTAGGTCCTTGTAAATTTTTAATCTTGTGAAACACATGCTCTCTTTATATCCAATCACTTTTCAATTACATTTAGCTGAAGATGACTTTAGAATATCACAGTCCTAAAGTTACCCATTTGCTCTTTGTTCTTTCAGAGAAAGCTAAAGGACAAACTCACTGTGTTTATACAGAAGGCTATGCTTCCTTTGGCTCAAGTGTATTTTCTCTTTCTGAAATGCATGCTCACAATCAGTGCCTGCTTCCATACAAATAAACTATAGGTAAGTGTTTTTCAATGTAGTATTATATTGGGAAAGGAAGCATTGTTTAGACACATCATCATGCTACTACTGACTGTTTCTATAAAAATGAAGTTTAATCTGAGCACACTCTCCATTTTTCCCTTTGAAATCTGGTGTTTATTGCAACAGAACTTCAGATTTTGCAACATGAGAGTCTGAAAGACAAGCCAACACAGGCTGCTTTTTGGAAGCAAGAGACCTGGTACTGCCAACAGTTGGAAGATCGGGCCAAACACCAGGAAGAGGGAGAAAGAACTTCAGGTAGGTATGTTGGGTCACCAGGCATCCTCCGAATCTTTGCTGGAGGATTTCTTCTGACAAAACATTGGTCTATCGGTGTTAGTAGTAATTCTCCAGCCCACCGCCTCCCTTGGTCGGTTTCTGCTAACCATGCTTTGCTGGAACAGATTACCGATCTGCATCTGGTATTTGTTTCTGTGAAAAGGAACTTTAGTGTCCTCGACATGCCACGAGTATAAATAAATGCTCAATGCGGGCAGGGATGAAGATGTTCTATATTTCTAGGTCAGAGCAGGACAGCTGCTGCAGGCATTTATTTGGTGTCCACAAGCATAGATCCTGATAAAAAGACACTAATTACAAATTCATTTAAGGGACAATCTAGATGAACTTGAAAATTGACATATGAAATTCTTTTGTTTTAACCTAACCCTAAATAATCTTAATGTCTTATGTGGACAGTGAGGGCTTCCTTTCTTTGAATTTGAAAATTAAACAGCCAGTAAGTTTGATTCTCCTCAACCCGGAGCAAGTTATTTATACTGATGTCGACACTAGCAGGTGTGGTTTTGTTTTTTATACTTGAAATAAAAGTGAGTATCTTATTACAAGATTGGGTGTTATTTTCATCTAAGTACTTAATTTTAAACTTCTGTTTTAAGGATCTAAATTCCTACTGCTATATCATGAAGCTCAGTCTCTCTATCTTAGTCCACAAAATGATTGCTCTTTCTGTATCTATAGCTTTGTAGAAGCTCTCTCTCTCTCTGACTCTGCTCTGTCTCTGTCTCTGTCTCTGTCTCTCTCTCTTACTCTCATTATTGTTTTTGGGCTACACCCAGTTGTGCTCAGGGTTTCCTCCTGGCTCTGAGCTCAGGAATCACTTATGACAGGGTTTGAAGTCGGAATTGATTGAACCTGTGTCAGCCATATGCAAGATAAGCACCCTGCCCACCATATTATCTATTTCACCCAACCACCTTGACCCCCAGATCCGTGGTTTAATTCCAGGGCCCAAGAATGCAGTGCTGTTTATAACTGTGGTGTTGGAAATTTCCCAGTTATTCATTGGGGTCTGACAGACTCTATACCAATATGCAGTGGTGGCTGAGGACCTTGAGGGCTGTACTCAGCAATGTTCTGGGAACTATGATCACTTGTATCACTTGTCTTCCTGTTGTTCATCAATTTGCTTGAGTAGGCACCAGTAACATCTCTGTATGTCTGGTCAAGAGCAAGTGTAGCCCAAGGGCATCTGCTGGCTCCAGGAACAGGAAGAGCTTCAAACCATTCCTTTAGGTCATGGGGATGAGGAACTATGATGCTGGGATCAAAAAAGAATGCAAGGCAGACACCTTATCCTCTGTATTATATCTCTGGCTGTTATGGCTGCTTTTAAAGGGTCATCATCAAAACTCCTAAGAGCATTTTCTAAAATGCATTATAACTATGAATTACTATTTAATCAATTTAGTTCCTAGATAATATTAAGTGATTTTAATTACCATGTGCAAATACACAGAATTAAAAATTATATAAAATGTAATGATTATACACATAAAATTTCTATAATGAAGCTATATTTTCAGAATTCAGCATATTTTTAAATTGTTTATAGTTCTGATGTTACTAATTGCAGATGTAATCATTAGCTTTGTACTCAGTTACTAGTTATTTGTAAATACAGCAGAAGCAAAACTGAAATAAAGAAGAACAAAGTATAAAGAAAGTCTAGTTGATGTCTTTTCTCACCTTGTTTGGATAAATTTTCAGGTTATTTTTAATATTAGAAGAAGTTTTAAAAATTAGAACAGATGGAATACATTTTACTTGATTATCATCTACTGCAATTATTAAACAATGAGTTAGATAAAATGCGATTTTATTTCTAGTTTTATCCAAAATATCCATACTAGTCATTTGTCATCAGACCTTTGAAAAGACACCACTTGATCACTTGAATCCCGTTATTCATCGATTTGCTCTGAGCGGGCGCCAGTAACATTTCCATTGGACCCTATCACGTGCCAATGTAGCCCAATGGCATCTGGTTGATTCAGGAATATGAAGCGCCTCAAACCGTTCCTTCAGGGTCTTGACAAGGAAGTCTGACCATCTTGTAGGTGGGCGGCCACGTGATCTTTTGACATCCAGTGGGATCCAGTAGGTAATGGCTCTAGTCCAGCGGTTGTCTCCAAATTGCATTACATGTCCAGCCCATCTGATTTTCGATGCCTTGGCAAACGAGACAGCGTCCCTGATTCTGGAATAGCGATGGAGGTCAGAACTCCGGATTCCTTCTCTCACTTGAGTGTGGCGTGATATTCCAAGCATAGCTCTTTCGATTCCTCTCTGGGAGACCTGAATAGCATTCTCATCCTGCTTTCGTAGGGCCCAGGTCTCTGAGGCATATGTTAATGCAGGGAGAATGGTGGAGTCAAAGAGATGTGCCCGGAGCCAGAGGTTCTTTGTCCTTTTAGCTATTTCTTCGATGCCTTTGAAGGCATTCCATGCCGCTCTCTTCCTCCTGCGCAGCTCAGGTTTTAGGTCGTTTATCATGTTGATTTCTCGACCTAGGTACATGTGTACCTAGGTCGAGAAACCTAGGAAAAAGACACCACTTTCAAAATAAACATAGTGATGGATGATGTTAGTGCAGACAATAGCAGACCCTAAATGTCAGGTAAACCACAAAGAATTACGTCCTTTGTCTGGAGCTTTTAGCAAAATCAGTAGTGAAATATTGTAATGAGTTTTATACTAATATACTAGTTCTTCTACTTGAACTGATTGCATCATACATGAACTGAACAAATAAATAGATTTATCTAACTATGAATTTCTCAATAAAATATTGTTAATGGAGAGTGAACCAACACTTTGGCTATTTGGATAGTGTTAAGAATTGCTTGAGTATAATTGTAGACTTGACCAGCTATGTTGCACATAACCTTCATTATCCATGGTAGGACAACAAAATTAGGCTAAGACTAAATTTAGGAATAAATATAGCCATAACATGCCACTTTGAATGTTTTTCTCTTTAAGTAAATCTGATACAAATCAACAGGGTGCTTATTGTATGTCACAAAGGGCTCTGGGCGCATTCTGCATGGCTAAAAACTAATAATCAGAAAA
This sequence comes from Cryptotis parvus, assembly GCA_021461705.1. Lineage (NCBI taxonomy): Eukaryota > Metazoa > Chordata > Mammalia > Eulipotyphla > Soricidae > Cryptotis > Cryptotis parvus. Next base: position 9,582 of record JAJIBD010016469.1, on the reverse strand, counting down.
GCCAATTAGAAACAAAAAAATAAGACAATAAAAGTGTTAACAGTGAGGCATCAAACTTCCTATAGCAGAACATAGATTATCACATGTATCATGACCACATTTTGGTCTTCCATTGGTTCAGAATCATGAGGAATGACCATAGCCCCTCCCTGAGCTCTGGTTTGGATGCATGGATTACACACACACACACACACACACACACACACATTTACACACAAGAAAGAGAGGAAAAGAGAAAAAGATAGCTTAGATAACAAAATTAACAGAACATGAGATCTGGATAATAAACAAATGTATGATTGATAAATAATAAAATATAAAATATCTCCATAGTATAAAATAAATGTAAAAATGTAGAGATTTAAAATAAACAGAAAAACTTGTTAATAATGATCTGGTAGGAGGTGTGGCATGTATGGTGTGATGCTCAGGACTGAACTGAGGTTGCCATGTTCAAGCAAATGCATTATCCCTTACTATCTGTCTAGCTCTTTAGTATATCTTTATTTTGTTGTATCTTATAATTATAGTATACTGTATGTGAGAAATATATTATACAGTGGGTATAATTGCTAACAAAAGAAAACATGTTTTAGCTAATATTTCCTGAAAAACATTAAAAATACAAGACTCTATAATTACAAGGAAGAACATGAACACATACAACTTCTCCATTAATCAAATATGCACATGCTGACTAAAGAAATAGGATTATACAGTTTTTAATTATTAATGTATAGCACATCATGTATTAAATACTTTTAGAATACTATTTCGGTGTCAGGACAGAAGTTCTCTTCTACCTCCGAGGATGCGGGAGAACAGATGAAAACTTACGAGTCCGGTGCAGTTCCAAAAAGGCTTTTAATAGTACAAAAACTCTTCCACAGCAATCCAATATGATGAACACACTCTAGCTCTGGTCTGAACTTAGACCATACAAAAGATACAAAAGAGCCTAAGTCTCCCACTAAAGAGAGAGGGATCTCACCCCAGCTGAGCCTACCCAGAAGGGAGCAAGAGGCCAAAGAGCAAAAAGCCAAAAGCTCAGGACAAGGAGCCAAAAGCCACAGGAGCCAAAAAGCCGAAAGCTAAAAAGGCCAAAAATCGAAGGGTCGAAAAAATGACAGCTCAATGCAAGGGCCTGGGCTTATTTTATACCTGGGGTCTATTAGAGCCATCCATCCTGGGGGTTTTTGGGGTCCATGTATGTTGACTATACATCCTTACACCTCGCCTATCCATAGATTTTTGTATTTTCTTCTCTATAACAGTAATATTTTCTATAAAAATCTTAAGGTTTTAATATACTTGACACAGATTTTGACTAATTATGTATTATTAGGACCCCAAATTTTTGTTATGAAGTGATTTGTTGACTGTCCTTTGCTTTTACTATATAAACTGCTTCCTTTTCATTTCTCCTTCCCAAAATTGTATTCCAAACAAAAAAACGTTAACATACATTAATATATAATATATATTTCATTCACTATTTATTGTGCCTTTTAAGTCTGTTTTTCTTCATACAGAGTTCATACATTTTCTTTGAGTATTTCTTTGTACTTATGATTAGTTGTTTTGTTAGTGGATTGTTTGCTTTTAAAAATGTAACTTCAAAGAGAAAGCAATATATATCAACTTTACCTATAATCCCTTAAGAAATTTAATTTTTTCAGTTTAGTTTTCTTGAGGTTTCAGTGTATGTTTTATCAGTGTTATTTCCATAACAAAATAAAACTTTTATTTAAAAAATTTATTTTTGTTTTTGGCACCGTAGAGTTCATGCCTCCCTCTTACTCCCTTACTCCAAAATCACTGTTGGTGGTGCTCAGAAGATTATAAGAGGTTCCAAGGATCAAACCCAAGCCACCTGTGCGGAAAGCTCCCTGACTGTCTGGGCCCTGAATTTAAAAAAAATAAATAAATATACATTTCTATCTTCAATTTTCTAAGGATCAAAGGGGCCAGGGTGCTAGTACAATAGGTAGGACATTTGTCACGCACACGGCTAACTGAGTTTGATACCTGGTATCCCATATGGTTTCCTGAGCTCTGCCAGAAGTAATTCCTGAGTGTGCAGCCAGAAATAACCCCTGAGCATTGCTAGGTGTGACCCAAAAAAGAAAAAAAATATAAATATCAAAGTGCTATGTTTTTCTTATATCATTTTATGTTAACCAGAATATATAGAAAAGGTTTTAAAGCATTAAAATTATTAGAAAGTTTATTCATTTGTAAATGTACATGACTTTCTCTAGCCTCAAGCAGTTCACTATAAAAATGAAATTTTATAATCTTGATGTGAAGAATAAAATTCAAACTCCTAACAGAAATCAGAAATATTTTTGCTTTCTCCAGTAGTTACTGTTAGAATTTGATTATTTTCTACACTGAGGACATCTCTTATAAAGATGCTTGTTCATTAACTTGATTTATAGCTATCATGCTTTAGTGTGTCTAAGAATTACTGTTTGGGGCTGTATAGCCAAAATCACAGATAATGAATTTTAGATAGGCAATTTAAGAACTATTCAAAATTGATTGTAACTATGATGCTTTTTTCATCAGTACTCCACCCAGCAGACCAGCCTATCACAGCCCGGCTCACGCATGGTTCATTAATAAATGCTGGACTTAGAGATGACTACAAGAGTATGCTACCTGCATGGCAGAGCCTGGCAAGCTACCAGTGTTGTATTTGATATGCCAAATACCAGTAACAATTATAGACCTCATTCCGAATGGATTGAGGCTCTTTATGTTCCTGGAGCAAAGCAGATGCCCTTGGGCTCTACTAGCATGAGACAGGACATATGGAGATGTTACTGGGGCCCGCTCGAGCAAATCGATGATGAACGGAAGACAGTGATACAGTGATCATGACCACAGATTGGTATATGACTGGATCTTTTGACATCGTGAGTGCAGAGAAGTTATACCCTACTCACTGGTACTATTGTACCAAAACTACTGTTGCTGACTACTCACACTGTGAGTTGCATTTATACGTGAGTGATTATAGAGGTGGGCATCTGTCCTACTATATAAAAACAGAGGAGGAGTGGTACCCAGACCAAGTCTAGAAAGACCAGAAACAGTTTGAGGTGATAAAAGAGGGAGAAAGAAATTTTCTGTTTCATAGGTTTGGGGATGCTGGCACTCACTCTGACAAACTTTGAATCTTGAAATGGATGATGTATTATAATTACTTCATGTTAATATGGTTTCTATGGTATAGGAGAAGAAAGGGAGAGAGAGAGAGAGAGAGAGAGAAAGAAAAGAGATAAATAACCTGCCATTTAGGTAGGCTATGGGAGAGGCGAGGAATTGGGGACATTGGTGGTGGGATATGGGCACTGGTGGAGGCGGGTGCTGGAACACTATGTGACCGAAACCTCCAAACATGAACAACGTTGTAATTGTATATCTCACGGTGGTATAATAAAGTATTTAATTAAAAAATTATCAACAAAAAATATGGTTTCTATCACTTAAAGAGAAAGAAATTAAAGTCAGTGTCAGTATAAGCCTGTCCCTAGAGGTGTTGCACCTGTGGCTGTGGAGCCCAGCTGTGATGGCAGGTGGCAGACAGGAGACAGGCTTGTCTACACCCCCAGGGCTCTGTCCTGTGGGCCCTGGATGGTTGATGGTCTGACATGGAAAAAGATGGGCCCTTTGGGATGAACCCAGAGCCATGGCAGAGCTGGCAAGCTACCTGTAGTGTACTTGATATACCAAAATCAGTAACAATAATGAATAGGAAACGTCTCTCTGAAAGGAGATGTTACTGGCATCCACTCGAGCAAATCGATAAACAACAGGAAAACAAGTGACAGGTGACAAGTCAGTATAAAAAGGAATATTTTTATTTACAGGCTCTAAGTAACAGATGCTAATGTCAACTGTAGAAGTTTTCTTAGGCAATGATGCTCTTTATATATTTTTTGTTCAGTATCAGGCAATGATTTGTAATTAGCTATTTGATATTTTAAGTTTTTATTCTAAGTATTTGTTGATAGATCATTTATATCTATAAAAAAGACCTTTATATCTTTTCTTTCTATAAAGCATTTCTTCAGTTATATTCTGTATAATTTGGCATAAATCTATATTACTGTAATGCAAATAAAAGAATAGTAGGTATGTAAGTATGTTAACAAGGTGTTTGATAAAATTTAATATTCAATTTAGATGAATATCTTAATAAAATATGGAATATAACTAATATACAGTGGTAAAATAGATATTTCTTAACATAAAATATGGAATTGTTGTATAATTTAGGACAGAATAATGAAATATTATTGTTCTCACTTAAGCTTGACTCACATATAAGATAGTACTTATTTTACTAAATAATTATAAAAACATTTGCCAAACTGATATGGTAAGAACCATCAGGGAATTTTAATTATCATGTAAAAACTGATATTAAACATTTTCTCAAGCTTAGAAAATTTTAACCTTCTTCTTTATTAAGTGCCTCATATTTTATCCCCAATTTTCCAATCCAACCCAATTCTTGAATTTTAGGAACATTTTAATGAGTTCAAGACATCTTCACCTAATTTATCTTCTTAATATGTTATGAGCTTTTTGATTAATTTTATGAATGAATGATTTAGCTATTAAAGATTTTTTTTAGAAATTAAAATTTATCAATTATATATGCATTCATATTTATTTTTAATCTATTAAGGTTACATTGATTTGCAAGAGTATAAATATTTATATATTTAAGGTAGCAATAGTACTATACCTCACTCAAGCCATTTCTTTCCACTCTATTCCTCAGTTCTATTTTCAGTCTAAGGATTTGTTTCCATTGTCTTGCTCTGTTTCTTCATTGACTACCTATATGTGAGCTCATATGGTACTTGTTTTTATCCTTCTGGCCTTTAACACTTAGCATTATATCTACAAGTTCCATCAACGTATCATAAAAAAGCAAGTATTTAAGATAGGAGACATAATTCGGTGGTAGAGTTCCTTCCTTTCATGTCTAAGGCCTTGGGTTTGATTCCTTCCACATATCCAAATACCATAACAATGAAAAGCAAGACTTTATCTTTTATTATAATTAATAGGTAGTTCATTACTTTACATACAAATCACTACTTTATTCATCTATCTGTCATTGGGCATTTCAGTTATTACTACATCTTGACTATTGAAATAGTGCTGCAGTGAACAAAGGTGAGCCTCTATCATTTCTAATTAGTGGCAGCTATTTTAGCTTTGACTTTTTTCTTTTTTATAGTTTTTAGATGAAAATTTCACTGCTTTTGGATATCTCTATTTTGAGATATTATTGAGAATTTTAAAAATGTTTCCATAAGTGCTGAACCAGGTTTTATTTCTACCAACATTTTTATTTTTACACCCCTACCAGCACTTGTTTCCAAAGTATGCTGAATTTTATCAAATATTCCTCTACCTCTGTTGAAAAGATCATCTCATTTTAACTTATGGATTGCCATGATAATCTGTTAGCATATAATAATTATCTTTGCATCATAGAAAAAATCTCAGGAACATAATAAATAAACTGGATATGATATGATTAATATCATATCATATGATGGAACACAGTATGATATGGAACATAATATGATAGGAACATAATAAGTAAACTGGATATGATATGATTCTTTTAATGTATTGTTGAATTTTATTTGCTGAAGTACTCTGGAGGATTTAATGATACTCCAGATTATTATAGTCATTAATGATGTTGTGTGTACATTTATTTTAGTGTGCTGGGTCTGTCTGGTTTTTGGCATCAGAGTAAGTTGACTTTGCAGAAACTAACTTGAATAATTTCACTTTCTTCAATCTTTTGAGCTGCTTGAGAATATTTAGTAGGTTATATTAGAAGGTTTGGTGTAACTCACTCTGGACCGGTACTTTACTTTTGGAGAGATTTTAAAATATTATTTTATTTTCTTATTTGTATTTGGCCTGTTTAATTTTTCCATTCCCAGTTAATTCCATATTGGCAGGCTGTGAGATTCTAAAAATTTAGTATTTTAGTCAAAATTCTCTAATTTTATGGTGTAGTCAATTATGATTCTTGAAATTTTGTGTATTATTTCTCCCCTTTCATAAATGATCTTATAGTTCATGGGGTTTTCACTATTTTCCTTACAAGTCTAGATAGGAGTTTGTCAATATTGTTTGTTCTTTTGAAGAAACAAATCTTGGTTTCATGATCTTTTTGTATAGACATTTGGCTTTCAATTTCATATATTTCTAATCTATATTTTTATTATTTCCTTCCCTTCCTTACACTAACATTAAAATTAGTTGCTATTCTTTTTCAAGTTTCTTTAGATGAGAAGTTACATTACTTATTTAAATCACTTCTTGTTTCCTTATATAAATCTTCATTGGTTTGAATTTTCTTCTTAGCAATGCTTTGCTGGTTCAATATGTTCTGATAGCTCATCTTCATCTTTTATTTCTAGGAATACTTTTCTTTCTTATTTTATTTCCTACTTGACCTATTAATTTTTAGTAGCATGTTATTTAGTCTCTAGTTGCTTGGGTTTTCCTCCACTTACTTTTTTTTATTTGGTTAATTTCTATTCTATAGCATTGTGATATTAAAAGATACTGCTTTGCGATTTCAACATTTAAGTTTATTTAACTTTATTGACATTTACTTTTGTCCAGTATGCTCCGGAGAATATTGCATATGTACTAAAGAACCTATATTTGGATTGTTTGGTGAATGGAGAGCCCTGAAAATGTGTAATTAGGCCCAGTTCTACCAACAGTCATGTAGGCCTTTTACATTTTATTTTTATTAATTTTATGTTTCGTTTTCATCAGTCCTGTGGTGAGAGTGGAGTGATTACGTCTCCTGCTGCTATGGTGCAGCTGCTGGTATCTCTCATCAAGACTATTAATCCTAGATTTATGTTTGCTTCTTCCCTTAATTTGGAATATTTTGATGAGTATTAAGTAATCTCAGCCATAGTATTGTTAGTGAATTCTAGGTATATTTTTGTTTACCTATTTTTAATTTGAATATAGATTTTTGTTAAATGGTCATTTATGCTTTGGAAATGCTATAAAATGTTGACTTGTTTTTCAAACCTGTGTTCTCCCTGAACGCTTTTCTCACTTGCCTCTCTCCGTGATTCTTTGCTTGCTTATTTCTGCTTTGGAGAAGTCTCTGTTCCTTCTTCAACACATTTAATCTCTCTCTCTTCTTTCACATATTTCCAAGCAATTTTTGCTCAATAAAACTTACCTTGCTTCACAAAATAACAAAATATACAAAATTATATTTGTAACATATTAGAAACTATAATAATTTAAAATGAAATAATGGTGTTGATAGAGATACACGAAAATAAAAAGGAATATAAAGTTTAAAAGCAGCACTACATACACGTAGGGATTTTATATATGATAAGCCCTAATTTTTTAAAGAGCTGTGAAATGTTCAGATTATAAAAGCTGTTGAGATAACAAGATAATAAACTCAAAGATTAATTTAAGGCTAAAATTTGTATATCACATAAAATAATTTCCAAAAAGCATGAAGCACATTTTCTTCAGAATATCATTAAAAATGTAGAAAAAAGAGAAAAATTCTTTAAAACACTTGGCTGTAGATGGTAGTTTTCAAATAAAATAAATAAATAGATATTTTTCTTATAAGCAGTGCTTATTTAACAACCCCTAAAGGAGAGTCAAAAGAATCTTTTATTTTTTTTCTGTTTTGTGCCACACAGGCTGTGCTCAGGACTTGCTCTGGCTTTTGGTCAGGGATCACTCCTGCTGGTGCTTGGAGTTTCAATTCAGGTCCGCCATATGCAAGACAAGCATCTCTCTTTTTTTTTCTTCCTTTTTTTGATTTTTGGGTCACTCCTGGCAATGGGTCGGGGTTTACTCCTTGTTCTGCATTCAGGGAATTACTCCTGGCGGTGTTCAGGGAAACATATGGGATGCTGGGGATCGACCTGGATCGGCTGCGTGCAAGGCAAGTGCCCTACATGCTGTGCTTTCACTCTGGCCCCAAGTCATTAAAATTGATAAAGATTGTTTGAATCTTATTCATTAGTATCAGATCATAAATATCAAGTGAAAATTACCTGAAGGAAAAATAACCATCATAAGATAAAATAAAAATTGAGAAAAAAAATCACTTTTGCACTATGATCACTGTATCACTGTCTTCTCGTTCATCATTGATTGGTTTGGGCGGGCACCAGTAACATCTCTATTATATCCTGTCTCATGCTAGTAGAGCTCAAGGGAACCTGCTTGCTCCAGGAACATAAAGAGCCTCAAACCATTCCATCAGGTCATGGGAATGAGGTCTATAATTGTTACTGGTATTTGGCATATCAAATACGACACGGGTAGCTTGCCAGGCTCTGCCATTGCACTATGATAAATTAAGGAAATTGTCAGTAGTCGATTAAAAAATTGGGTAAAAATGTAAATCTGTCATTTGTGTAAAAAAGGGCAAAATAAGATGATAGTATATTTTGATACCATGAAGCTATTAATAAAAATAAAGTAGTACTTGTTGTGTTTGTTTTGCCATACCAGGTGATACTCAGATGATATTCCTTGCTCTGCACTCAGAAATTATTCTTGACCGAGATTAGGGAACCATATGGGATGCCAGGGATTGAACCCAGGTCATTTGCAAGCAAGGGAAAGAGCCCAACCCACTGGACTATCTCTCCAGCTCCATAAAGCACTATATTTAAAGAAACATGTGAACATTAATTAACATCCTTCATCATTTTATCTTCTGATTTCCAATTTGCCATACCATTTTCTTTTTTCCTTTCCAGTCTTTATCCACTGTGGGAGACTGTGGCTAAAGAGTTATGAGGGATCAATATTTCTTTTTTACTTTTTATGATAAAGAATTCAATAATAATTATACTCAAATAATAGCCTCTTCCTCTCAATAAATTTGTGGTAGCTATTATATCTCCCAATGGGGTTATGAAAGTCATTGTTTGAGGGTTTATTGAACTGGTTGTTGCTGGTCGAGTCGTATGTTTGAACTTGATGAACTTCTATGCATTGTTAGAACATTGTTTGAACTTGATGAACTTCTATGCAACTTTATCAACAAATTTCCTGTTAGTACTATAAACTTTGAAGGCAGTGTCAAATGGCCACAAATTCAGCAGCACTCCACAGGTCCCGGGTAGCTGTGCGGTTTATGTGGCAGAGAAGTTCTAGTATGACAGCTAATGGGCCTATCCAGAAGGAAGGAGAGGGGCTGGAGCTAACCCAGCCGGTAGGGCGTTTGACTTGCACGCCGCTGGCCTGTGCCGGCCTGGGTTCGATCCCGGCATCCCATATGTCCCTGCAGCACCGCCAGGAGTAATTCCTGAGTGCAGAGCCAGGAGAGCCAGGAGTAACCCCTGAGAGTCGCCGGGTGTGACCCCAAAAAGCAAAAAAAAAAAAAAAAAGAAGAAGGGAGGGGAATCTTCCTGCTCTCATTTCCAGAAGGTCATAGAGTTTTCAGCCTAGAGATGTATCTACTTGGACAATTTGGTGTCTTGATTGTTTATTGAGATTGAATTATGGAGCTGGGCC
>JAJIBD010016468.1:0-28775 GCA_021461705.1 Cryptotis parvus | reverse complement strand
GCCACCTCCAGGGCAGAGCCACATCCTGAGGGCGGGGGCACCGCCCAGAAGCCTTCCCAGTGCCCTCCCCCACCCCATCAGCAGCCGCCCGTCCTTCTAGCCCACCGGTGGCGCATCAGGAACCACAAGCAGCAGCAACGCCCTCTGCTGGACTCACTGGGGGACACCGGATGCTGGGGGCCACAGTGCCCATCAGTGACCAGGACTCGGGCGCACACCCCTACCCTGACCTCTCCTGGCGTGCCCCCACCCAGGCCCCCAACCTGCACAGCCCCTTGAAGAGCCGCTCCAGAGAGCCTGTGAGCCGCTGCAAGGCCAGGCCCCACCACGCACACATGCAGCCTCTGAGGGCAAAGAGCAAACCAGCCTGAGCAAGGAACAGCTACCTCAAGAAAGTGAAACGTGGGTCCCCTCACCTCCTGGGCTCTGCCACACTTACGTGGGATCCCAGTCCGCCCGCACCTATGTGGGGTCCGGGATCTTCCTGCATGTTCCTGGGGTCCCAGGTCCACCGCACATATCTGGGGGCCTGGGGTCTGCTGATAAGCCCATGGCTGCTTTGGGAAGGGTCCCCCCATCTCCCGGGTACACCCAGTGGGGCTCTGACATCTAAGGCCTCCATGGTCTCCAGCAGCCAAGGCTGAAAGCACAAGGTCACCAAGTGGCCACCCAGGGAGCCCAGGCGGCTCCCCAAGGCGCTGTCCTGGCATCCATTCTCAGCTTGGTGAGCCCAGGGGGACCTGCCAGGAGGACCTGCCCCCCACCCGGGGACTGCAGGACCGTCTCCCAGGGTTACCACAGCCCTCCACAGCCCTCCCCTTGCAATGACCCTCCTGCCAGGGCTGGTCTCATGGGGGCTGGAGCTAGACTGTCTCACAAGAAAAGCCCTGACAAGTGCTGCAGTCACCCGGGATGGCCCTGGGTACTTACAGGGCAGCACAGCTCAGCTCAGGGCGGAGTATGGCCCAGCACTGGTGGCACACAGGAGGTCCAAAGCAAGGACCGAGGACCCAACAGCTCCTCAGGCACTGCCATTCTGGAGCTGCCGCACCCAGGGGTGAGATTCAGACAGACATAAAAGCCCCAAACTACTATTTGGCAAAAGAACTGCTCAAGTAAGCTACTCAGATTGAACCCTGCAACACAAAAAAGCCCAAGCGCCTGGCTACGAGGCACCGACCTGGGGACACCGTCCCTGACAGCAGCCAACGCCAGCCTCCACCGTCGGATTTCGTGGCGCATGCCCGTGGCCCGTAAAGGCCGGGCCCGAGCCCACAAGCCTCTGTCTGGCAGCAGTACCGAGCTGTTGCGAGTGGGGCAGACAGGGCAAGGGCTCCTGGACAGGGGCAGCACATACAGTAGCCCCGGAGACCCCTGCTCTGATCTGTGTGTGTCTAAAGAAATCCTAGGTCTTCCCATGGCATCTGAGTTAATGTGAACAAGCCTGGTCAGCGGGTTAGGAGCGTTGCAGTTAGCAGAGGGGGCGAGTTAAAAGAGCACGTTAGCGTCTGCTACGGAACCCTAACATTGTTACGTAAAACCAGAGTGTGGACCCCGCTGGAAGAACCAGCGTCCAGCTGCTGAAGGGCGGGTCAGACAGTGTCCGTGACTCGCAGAGAGAAGGAGCCAGCCCCTGACACCAAGAGCAGGCTCAGCAATAGCGGAAGGACAGGACACAGCATCCTCAGACTGTGTGAGAAAAAACAGCGCCCGCGCACGCGGGGCGGGGGACCGTGGCCGCACCGTGGACTGTACTTACCCCGTTCCACTCTACGCTCATACTCACTTCCTCCCTCCGTCAGGGCCACTCTCGTGCTTGACCACGTCCAAGCTCTCACGGCTGCGCCCCTTCTCCGCGTGCTCCGCGTCACTCAGCACCTCGGCCACCTTCTGCTTGTGAGCAGTGTCGAGGGCCCTGTGAGCAGGAGGGACAGGGCAGGTGTGGGCTTCACTCCCGTCCCAGCCCAGTCCGAGACATCACCTTGGCCGGACTCACTGGAGGAAGGGCCAGGAGTGACCGCCATGGGCGCCTCAGTGCATGAACTCCCCGAGCTGAGTCACTGCCAAGGACTGAGCTCGTTCATGATCACCAGCTTCAGTCTCGGAAGCAGCGAACGGATAATCACTAGCTCGAGATGCCTCGCGAGGCACTGGCAGAAGCCAGCCGCGGAGCACATGGAGGCCACATTCCCAAATTCCCTATGAGCGGCGACTGCCCGCTCCTAGCAGTGCCGTAACTCAGAACTGAGCTGCGGCTCTACCACTCGAGGGTAACGAGGGCCCAGTTTTCTCTCCAGACATGATTTGTGAACAATAAAGTGAAACCGCATGCGGGGTCAGTCACAGAGGCACTTTCTCAGAGGACAGCAGGACCCCTCAGAAGGTGAACCCCCCCACTAACCACCTGTCCCACCCCCACACCTCCGAGCTCACCCAAGGACATCTGCCCCTCCCAGCACACGCCACTGTCCTCCCAAATGAGCACTCAGGGGGCTGGAGCGATAGCCCAGCGGGTAAGGGTTTGCCTTGCTGCGACCGGCCTGTGCCGGTCCTGGTTCCGATCCTCGGCATCCCATATGGTCCCCCGAGCACAGCCAGGAGTAATTCCTGAGTGCAGAGCCAGGAGAAACCCCTGAGCACGCCGGGTGTGACCCAAAAAAAAAAAAAAAAAAAAAAAAACCCAAATGAGCACTCAGGACTGGAAGGCACCACCGCCTGCCCGTCCACATGCCCGAAGCCCTCCACAGCACCACGCCGGGAGCCCTGCAGGAGCTCAGCGTCTCCCTGTGCAGAGGGAAACCCTCGAGCCCCAGTCCCAAGCGTCCTGTGTGCGGCTCCTACACAGCCTCGCGCCTCGTGACACTTCTCACAGCTCCCACACGGCCCCTGCGGCCCCGGAACCCGCGCCACAGGTAGAACCAAGACCGTGGCCTGACCTCTCTGCTCGTCCTACGGGGCCGGCCTGCAGCGCTCCACCCTCCACTGCCATGCTCAGGACCCTTTCGGACAAGCTGTCCACTAGCCCAAGTGCCCTCCAAAAAGACCTGAGGTCACCCCGACACAGCAGAACCTGGCCAGGAGCAGGCGCAGGGTGACAATGGACTGTCCCAGGCTGAGGCTCCGCGGGCGATGCCACTGATTTATCTCAGGCTGTGCACGAGCCCCTCCTGCCCACGGACTTGGTGCTACTGTCCCGCTGCCTGACCGTCCTGTTGGAGATGGCGCTGGTGGGGTCCTCCGACTTCCACAGACACAGGGGAGAAGCCCCCTAGCCAGCATGCCTGAGGTTTACAGGCCCCCGCCGGGGGGGCTACAGTACTGGTACTACCACGGTGGCAGGGCTTCCATCGGGCGTTTACAGCAGTCAGCGCCTTTGCTGGGCGTATCTGGCCTGACTCCATGGACACACAGGACGGTCTGCTGGGGCCAGGAGCTCTGGAACTTTCTGAGCTCCAGCTGCTGCCTCACAGCTTGTGGATGTGGGTACCTGCTCTCCCACCTTCCCAGGAACCTGCCCCTCTGTGAGGCTCAGGACTCAGGAACCCAGGCGCTGGGTCAGCTCCATGCTGGACAACAAGTGATTTTCAGCACTAACGGCCCCTTCCACATCAAACCTGTCTCTACAAAACAGACCGCGGAAACAAGGGCAGCACTTGCGGGATCATGATCTGGGGGCTGCAATAATAGAACCTCACAAGCAAAGAAACACATGATCTCGAGGGGCTACAATAATATAACCTCACTAGCAAAGAAAACAGAAGCAGAAATAAATGTGACTAAGAAGCTTCTGAACTGTGAAAAAAACTGCCGAAAACAAAGAGATACCATATCGAATGGGAGGAAATATTTGCATACCATATATCAAAGATCTAGTATCCAAGATACATACAACATCCAAAAGCTCAACAGCAGGGAAAACAAACTATATTAAAAATGAAAAATGGAGGGGCGGAGTGATAGTCCAGCAGGTAGGGCATTTGCCTTGCACATAGCCGACTTGAGCTCGATCCCGGCATCCCATATGGTCCCCTGAGCACCGCCAGGGAGTAATTCCTGAGTGCAGAGCCAGGAGTAACCCCTGAGCACTGCCAGGTGTGACCCAAAAAGCAAAAAAGAAAAAATAATGATGAGGCTCCAGAATGACAGTACAGCAGGTTAGGTGTTTGCTCTGCACATGCTAAACGGGATTTGATCCCCGGCATCCCAGTTGGTCCCCTGAGAACCACCAGCAGTGATTCCTGAGCATCACTGGGTGTGGTCTAAAAAACAAACAGAGAAAGACATCATCTCACACCAGTAAAAATGGCCTCTATCTAAAGGACTGAAATACCCCGTGCTAGAGGTGATGTGATGAGAAAGGAGCCGACTTTCATCTCTGTGGGACAGTTGACTTGTTTGGTCTCTTTGGAAAACAGCTCAGGGACTTCTCAAAAAACTACAAATACAACTTTCATATGACCCAGCAATTCCCTTTTGGGGCATGTGCCCCAAGAACATAAAGGCAGATGCGCATCTGCACAAATTTACATTGCAGCTTCATTTACAACAGCCAAGCTCTGGAAACAACCCACCCACCCAACAGAGATGAGGGGATGAAGAATTTCAGCTAACTAAAAAGGAAATTTTCTTCCACTCAGTTTTTTGGGTCAGAGACAAAGCCAGGATTGATCCTGGAAAACAAAGCTGAGACAGTGAGAGGGCCGGGTCGGGGGAGGACCATGGCAGTGACGGAGGGTGGGCTTTGCAGGTGCAAACCGACTTCAGTGCTATCGTAACTACAACTCTCGGGCTTTTCTTCCACTTCTCCAGCTTTGTAGGCAATTTAACCATTTTAAAGGAATCAGCGTATTCATACAAACTAAAATATCCCAGATTTTATACTTCTAAACAAATATTGAGAAATATATAAATGTTTTCATATATTTAGCCTCCGCTGATCTCGAAGGCTAAAGTCACCGGGCTTCCGTGGAGATGGAGCTGGGGTCCCTTTCCTCCACCTCTGTCCCGTCCGGGAGGCCCGGTGGACCCACCCACAAACTGCTCCTGGGCTGTCGGCTGTGTACCAGAGACACAGATACAGGGGGCAGAACAGCTACTGCCTCTCCCTGTTGCGCATGCACACACACACACACACACACACACACACACACACACACAGTACATCAGTAAACACAAAAACTAAGAGTGCCTGCACGGCAGAGCCTGGCAAGCTACCTGTGTCATATTTGACATGCCAAAAACAGTAACTATAATACACCTCATTCCCATGACCTGAACAAATGGTTTGAGGCTCTTCATGTCCCTGGGCGAGCAGAGGCCCTTGGACTATACTAACACTCGACAGGGACAAATGGAGATGTTACTGGTGCCTACTCAAGCAAATCGATGAACGAGAAGACAAGTGACACAAGTGATATTTCTAAAGCTACCCACAGCTTCATGAGTGACCCATTACATTCAGGCCTTGGCGAACCTTCTGGTCACACTCAGGTCTGAGAGCCCTTCCTGTCACACTCAAGACACCTGACAGACCCTCCTGTCACATCAGACTCCTGACAGACCCTCCTGTCACACTCAAAGACACCTGACAGACCCTCTTGTCACACTCAAAGACACCTGACAGACCCTCCTGTCACACTCCAGACTCCTGACAGACCCTCCTGTCACACTCAAGACACCTGACAGACCCTCTTGTCACACTCAGACTCCTGACAGACCCTCCTGTCACACTCAAGACACCTGACAGGCCCTCCTGTCACACTCAAGACACCTGACAGACCCTCCTGTCACACTCAAGACACCTGACAGACCCTCCTGTCACACTCAGACCCCTGACAGACCCTCCTGTCACACTCAAGACACCTGACAGACCCTCCTGTCACACTCAAGACACCTGACAGACCCTCCTGTCACACTCAAGACACCTGACAGACCCTCCTGTCACACTCAGACCCCTGACAGACCCTCCTGTCACACTCAAGACACCTGACAGACCCTCCTGTCACACTCAAGTCACCTGACAGACCCTCTTGTCACACTCAAAGACACCTGACAGACCCTCCTGTCACACTCAGACTCCTGACAGACCCTCCTGTCACACTCAAGACACCTGACAGACCCTCTTGTCACACTCAGACTCCTGACAGACCCTCCTGTCACACTCAAGACACCTGACAGGCCCTCCTGTCACACTCAAGACACCTGACAGACCCTCCTGTCACACTCAAGACACCTGACAGACCCTCCTGTCACACTCAGACCCCTGACAGACCCTCCTGTCACACTCCAAGACACCTGACAGACCCTCCTGTCACACTCAAGACACCTGACAGACCCTCCTGTCACACTCAAGACACCTGACAGACCCTCCTGTCACACTCAGACCCCTGACAGACCCTCCTGTCACACTCAAGACACCTGACAGACCCTCCTGTCACACTCAAGACACCTGACAGACCCTCTTGTCACACTCAAAGACACCTGACAGACCCTCCTGTCACACTCAGACTCCTGACAGACCCTCCTGTCACACTCAGACTCCTGACAGACCCTCCTGTCACACTCAAGACACCTGACAGGCCCTCCTGTCACACTTAAGACACCTGACAGACCCTCCTGTCACACTCCAAGACACCTGACAGACCCTCTTATCACATTCAAGACACCTGACAGACCCTCCTGTCTCACTCAAGACACCTGACAGGCCCTCCTGTCACACTTAAGACACCTGACAGACCCTCCTGTCACACTCAAGACACCTGACAGACCCTCTTATCACATTCGAGACACCTGACAGACCCTCCTGTCACACTCAAGACACCTGACAGGCCCTCCTGTCACACTCAAGACTCCTGTCACACTCGGGCATGATAACCTGTCACACTCAGATACCTGACAGACCAGCGTCACACTTGCTCATAACAAACTTTCCTGTCACACTTGGGCGCCTGGCGACCATCCTGTCACGTTCAGGCACAATGGCCCTTCACGTCATACTCGGGCGTGACAGGCTTTCCTGTCACGCTCCGGCATGTTAGACCTTTCTATCACACTCAGGCAGCCTGCTGGACCTTCCTGCCACATTCCCACACCTGCCGAACCTTGCTGTCCCAAGGGGTCACAACAGACCTTTCTGTCCCACTCGGATACCCATCGCACCTTACGCCCACTCGGGCCTGGCAGTGAGAAAGGGCCAGACACCTGACAAACCTGCTTCCGTGACCGCATGGCCGCTTCCTCCAAGGTCTCAGCAGCTTCAAATTTGCCCTGGCGTCTGTAGAGAGCCCCCGAGGTTTTTTAAAGTGGTCGTAACAGTTGGGCTGTAAGAAAGCACACAACGCACCGAGCTGCAAGCACGACATCCAAAGCCATGTCACTGCACAAGCAACAACTCATGGACCTTAGGTCAAACACGGACCAGCAGACTTAGGTCTGGGGACAGAGCTCAGAGAAGAGAGCTGCACCGAGCCTGGAGGAGGCCACGCCCCTGAGCCCCAGGCAGCACGTGACTGAGGCGGGAGGGTGCCAGGTGCGGAGCCCACGCAGCGGGGCTGTGAGGAGAGCTGCTCAGGGCGTCAGGAAGCGTACCCATGAAGCCTGGGCTTGAGGGACTGAGAGCGGCTCTTCCCAGCCCCTGCTTCCGCCGAGTCTGTCCTACCTGTCCACCTTACACGCTTTGTACCAGCCGCCGTACTCTCCAAATGAGGCCCCGTCCTTCTGCTTCCCCTGGAAGGAAGCAGAGTCCTACTGAGAGGTGGCTCCGTGGCCGCACGGCCTCCCCGGGGGCGCTACAGCCCCAGGCCCTACCTTGCACTCCTCCCTCTCCTCGGCGTGCATCCAGATGGGCTTGTTCTCGTCTGGGGGAGAAGGGACAGTGAGCAAAGAGTGTGCCAGGATTCACTCCTGCTGTTTGCCAGCCCACTCCCAGGTCTTAGCCAGTCCTGCAGACAGTAGGCCTCAGTGGACAAGACATGGAGGCCAGAAAGGGCAGTGGAGAGCCGCACGGGAGCGGCGTGGGAGAATTGTTGTCTGAGACACACGACAACAAACCAGTCAGAAGGAAAGTAGTGAAGTGTGGGGAACAAGCATGGAGAAGACACAAACCCGTTTCCCGTAACGTCCTGAGATGCTTTACTTGCTGTAGCTGGCGCCTGGTCCCTCCACATATGAACCCTGAGCTCAGCCACCGGCCTGATGTGAGAGCAGACACAGCCCTCTCCCACCCCTTGTCCGGGTGCTTCTGATTTTGAAGAACACAGTCAGGAGATGCTCCAGGGTTACTGGCTCGGTGCCCGGGGCTGCTCCTGGTGCTATTCAGGGGACCATGAGGTAGGCCCCAACAGGTGTCTGACATGCTACGCTACTGAGCAGCTGGGCACTCTGTGAGCCTGGGCTGCGCTCAGTGGGAGAAGACAGCCTCGCACTTGGGGAGCTGGTCTCCGCCTCGGAACCAAACAGACGGACCTGCCTTTCTGGCCTGGATGAAAAGCGGCTTCTGTGAGGCCCAGCAAAGCTGCTCCCTGCCGGGCTCTCCCACAGTCTTCACGTCAAACAGGCACCGGGGACCTCGCCGTGCCCCCTCCCCACCTGTGCAGGAAGCGCGCCTGGGGAAAGGGCTTCTGCCCTACTCCCCAACAGAGAGAACGCCCGTTTCCAGGAAAGCCCTGAAGGAAGAACTAACGGGCAGGAACTGCGCAGTCTGCCTCTGACGGTGGGCTCCGGCTGGGGGCAGGCCCTGGCTCTAGGCGGCACATTCTCTGCTGCCAGCAGTGTGTACGGTGGCTCCAGAAACCCCAGACCACACCCTGCTGACCCGCGGGGACGAGCAAGATGAGCTGAAGCTAGAAAGGGTGTCTTTAAGGCCTCCCCGCTCACACGCTCACCATCTACAGAGCCGAACTCCCTCTCGATGCGCACGGGTAAGGATCTCCTTGTACAGGGTCTCGGCCTGCTTGAACTTCCCCTGCTTCAGGTAGCAGGGCGCCTGCAAACAAGCCCAGAGCTCAGCGGCGCCCCACCAGGTGGGCACAACAGGAGGGTCACAGCAGAGGGAGGGCACACAGGGGCGAGACCTGGAGAGCCAGACACAGGGTGGGCAAGGTGGGCTGGCGTGTGGGGCAGGGCAGAGGAGGCAGGCACAAGTGGGTCCCACAGGTGAGCACAGCAAGC
The DNA here is from genome assembly GCA_021461705.1 of Cryptotis parvus. Lineage (NCBI taxonomy): Eukaryota > Metazoa > Chordata > Mammalia > Eulipotyphla > Soricidae > Cryptotis > Cryptotis parvus. The sequence continues at coordinate 19,607 of JAJIBD010016468.1, read as the reverse complement.
AGGGAGGGCACAGCAGGTGGGCAGACTCAGTGCAGGCACGGCTGGGAGAGAGGGGAGGCGCCTTGCTGCAGCCGCCGGACACACCAGGTTGTTCTTCGTCTTGGCCACGTTGGGGGTCATCGGGGCCCAGGCGGGTCTGGTAGATGTCCAGGGCCCTCTGGTAGTAGTACTCGACCTCCTCATACTTGCCCTGGTTCTGGCACAGCAGTGCCAGATTATTCAGCTGCTTAGCTACGTCAGGGTGATCCTTCCCCAGAACCTGACGGAAGCAGCAATGCCAGTGACCGCCCAAGACCCCACACTCCTGGCTCAGACCCTACTCAGTCTAGGGTGACGCCGGCTCCCCTCTTGGCACCTCCCACGCTAGGCCACGGACGGCACTCCCAGCTTGCTAGCGGCTCAGGACCCGTGATCTGTCTCAGGAAAGGCCGGAGACACTGAACAGAGCAGAGCTGGAGTCCACCCCCGACTCAGCAGGGGAGCTGAGGACACCTAGAGCTCTCAGCAAGAAGGTCTTAGGCTGGACAGTACCAGAATGTGGCCAGCATGCGTGTCCTCTGTAGCGGGTCCAGACCAGGATCTCACACCAGCCTTCATCCCGCGCCCGACCGGCTCCTGGCTCAGGGCTCACCTTCTCCTGGGCTGACCCGCCCTGGCTCAGGGCTCACCTTCTCCTGTCCTGACCCGCCCCGGCTCAGGGCTCACCTTCTCCTGTCCTGACCCGCCCCGGCTCAGGGCTCACCTTCTCCTGTCCCGACCCACCCCGGCTCAGGGCTCACCTTCTCCTGTCCCGACCCGCCCCGGCTCAGGGCTCACCTTCTCCCTGTCCTGACCCACCCCGGCTCAGGGCTCACCTTCTCCTGGGCTGACCCGCCCCTGGCTCAGGGCTCACCTTCTCCTGTCCTGACCCACCCGGCTCCAGGGCTCACCTTCTCCTGTCCTGACCCGCCCCGGCTCAGGGCTCACCTTCTCCCTGCCCGACCGCCCCGGCTCAGGGCTCACCTTCTCCCTGCCCGACCGCCCCGGCTCAGGGCTCACCTTCTCCCGGATCTCCAGCGCCCGCTTCCACAGTGGCTCTGCCTCCTTGTACTTCCCTCTCTTGCCGTAAAGCACTGCCAAGTTATTGAGTGTGGCCGCCACCTGCAGCACAGGACACGCGGCCGTGAGGGGCGCCAGCTGAGCGTCCCCCGGGAGCCTGGAGTGCTCCGGGGGACAGCAGAGGTGCCCTGCACTAGAGAAGAGGGGTCATGCGAGAACCGCAGCAGAGCCCACAGCGGGGCAGATCAACGGCAACCCAGGCCTGATTGTCCTCGTCCCACGAGAAGCCACAGAGCGACCCCACAGAGCCGAGCAGAGACAAGTAGATTCTCCAGAAGGAATTTCAGAAGAACGTGGCGCCTGATTAGGATCAAGGCAGTGTGGGGTGCTGAGGCGGCGAGCGAGCCTGCTCCTCTGGGGATGGAGCCGGCGCCTACCTGGGCCAGCAGGCGGCTGGGCAGCTCCCTGCGAGGGCAACAGTGGAGTAGCGCCGGCGCATCAGGGGCAGGCACAGAGGGAGCGGGAGGGGGTACACACCGCAGGGTGGTCTTTGCCCAGAGTCTTCTCACGGATGGCCAAGGCGTCGTTGAGTAGATTGGCTGCATCTTTGTATTTGTTCTGGTCTCTACGGGAGACAGCAAGCACTAGCATTGTCTCTGCAAATAGCCACTGCCCGCCAGCCAAAGGCTGCCCACTCTTGGGGGCGGGCGATAGCCCAGCGGGTAGGGCGTTTGCCTTGCTGCCCGGCCGGCCTATGCCGCCCGGGTTCAATCCCGGCATCCCATATGGTCCCCTGAGCACCACCAGGAGTAATTCCTGAGTGCAGAGCCAGGAGTAACCCCTGAGCATCGCTGAGTGTGACCCAAAAAGAAAAAAAAAAAAAAAAAAAAAGAGCTGCCCACTCCTGCAGGGAGAGCCCAGCCCTCACGGGGTGCCGGGAAAAGAACCAGGTGGCCGCATGCAAGGCGAGCACCCTGCTGTCTCTCCAGCCCCTGGGTGGGGTTTTGTGGGTTTTTACTCTGGAGTCACCTTCACATTACTCCTGGCTGTCCAGTCAGGAATTACTCCTGGCGGTGCTCAGGGGGCCATAACCACCAGGATCAAGCCAGGGTCAAACCAGGCTGGCTGTGTGCAAGGCAAACACCCTCCCGATGTGCTGTCACTCCGGCCGAGGATGTTTTTAAAGAATGTTCTCAGTGGACGGCCCAAGTCGGCTGGGGCCACGCGCTCCCTCCTCCCGCTAGTCCTGACTCACGTCTCCACCTGCCACTCAAGACCCAACAGGAGACGCGAGAAGCTGCAGAGGAGGATCCCGAGGAAACGGCCCTGCCACAGTGGGTTTAGGGCACCTCATCCCCACGCCGCCCTCCAGGCCTGCAGAGGGGCCTCTTCCATACACATGCTGGAAGCCTCCCAAAAAGTCAGGTCGGCGAGGAGCATGCTCCGTGGGAGGGAGCCCAGTCTGACCCCGCTTGACCCTGGTCCCTGAGAACTGCTAGTTGTGGCCAAAAAGCATATTTTTAAACAAAAGGAGAGAAGGTTTACTAAACCGGAAGAGGCAAGACGCAGAGAAGAGTGACCAGTGTGGGCAGAGCCCACACCTGCCCCACCGGCTCCTGCTCCCCAGGGTTCCGAGGTCAGTACAGAGCTGATGCCCTGACCTGACCTCACATGACGTGCAGGACCAGACATTGAAGCTAGGAACGTGCTAGAAGAACAGGAAAGGCGGCCACACGGATCAACCTGGTCCCCAGGAACCAGTAGGTTCTGGGAGAAGAGAGAGAACTTCGGGCCACCCTGATGGTGGGAGGGGAAGGGATCCTCACACCTGTGAGGCTACATCCCTGCATTCCGAAAGTAACTGAGAATAGATGCAGGCGAGTGGCGCTGACGCCAGGCACGAGGGGAGGCGGGAGGCAGCCTGTCCCTAAGGTCACGGCGGCTGCGGCTACAACGCCACCTTCTGGCAGAGGGGCAGGGCCAGCTGCTCCAGTGCACAAGATGTGACAGGGAGTGAAGGAGGTGCATGGAGCCGGACAGAGGGGCCAGGGCAGCCCCCGAAAGCAGGACCCACTTGCCTGTACACCAAGGCCAGGATGTTGAGCATGGTGGCCACATCGGGATGGTCGTGGCCTGACGTCTTCTCCAGGTCCTCCAGGGCCTGCTTGCACAGTGGCACAGCCACCTCGTAGCGGCCCTGCGTGCGCACTGGATGACCAGGTTGTGCAGCGTGCGGCGCGGCGCCCGGGATCTCATAGCCTCCCTGCTGGGCAGCGGCCGCCGCACTGCTGTGCTGCTGCTGGACTGCAGACAGACTCCGTGTCAGGCCAGACTGCATGCACACACCCACAGGCACACGCGTACATGTGCACAAATGTATACAAGCACACGTGTGCACACGAGACCAACACACACGCACTCACACACACAGACACACACAGACACACACACGAGATGCACGTACACCACCAGCCTTCAGTAACTGCTCCCCAGCCCAGAAGCAGGTTCTGTGGGCTGCCCCCCTTAGGCTATAGTGGGGGGCTGTGGCCCTTTCTGGAGCAGTGTGCCTGTGCCTGCTCTCGACCCAGAGAGGAGGGGGCCCATGTAACAACAGCTGCCCCCGCAAGGTGCAGGGACAGTTCACAGACACACTGCTCAGTGGAGATGCAGGCACACAAGACCACTGGGTCGCCATACGATGACCCACACACACACACCCTCAGGGTCGCCATACAATGGTCCCCACACACACCCTCAGGGCCACCATACGATGGCCCACACACACAACACACCCTCAGGGTCGCCATACGGATGGTCCCCACACACACACCCTCAGGGTGGCCATACAATGGTCCCCACACACACACACCCTCAGGGTGGCCATACAATGGTCCCCACACACACACACCCTCAGGGTGGCCATACAATGGTCCCCCCCCACACACACCTCAGGGTCGCCATACGATGGCCCCCACACACACACCCTCAGGGTGGCCATACGGCCACACACACACCCTTAGGGTGGCCATTCGATGGTCCCCACACACACACCCTCAGGGTGGACATACAATGGTCCCCACACACACACACCCTCAGGGTTGCCATACAATGGTCCCCACACACACACACCTCAGGGTCGCCATACGATGGCCCCCACACACATACCCTCAGGGTGGCCATACGATGGTCCCCACACACACATCCTCAGGGTTGCCATGCATCACACACACGCCGCACACATCATCAGGGTCACCATGCCATGCACACATACACACACACGTGCCGCCCCCTCCCCGCCTTCCTGGTGCACCCACTTACTTCCTTACCCTTCAGGGAGGGAGACACACACACACACACACGTGCCGCCCCCTCCCCGTCTTCCTGGTGCACCCACTTACTTCATTACCCTTCAGGGACACACACACACACACACACACACACACACACCCCGCCATGTCGGTGTGCCGCCCCTCCCCACCTTCCTGGTGCACCCACTTACTTCCTTACCCTTCGGGGGCTTGGGGACACACACACACACACACCCGCCATGTCGGTGTGCCGCCCCTGCCCCGCCTTCCTGGTGCACCCACTTACTTCCTTACCCTTCGGGGGACACACACACACACACACGTGCCGCCCCTCCCCGCCTTCCTGGTGCACCCACTTACTTCCCTACCCTTCGGGGACACACACACACACACACACACACACACGTGCCGCCCCCTCCCCCGCCTTCCTGGTGCACCCACTTACTTCCTTACCCTTCGGGGACACACACACACACACACAAACACACACACGTGCCGCCCCACCCCCGCCTTCCTGGTGCACCCACTTACTTCCTTGGCCAGGGTCGTCATCATCATTCGGGAAAAGATCGTCCAAAGGCTCTTTGCTGGAGTCGGAGTCTTTGTCCTCCTAGAAAGGGGTCCCCCACAGTCAGTCCACAGCGTGGACACTCCAATCTAAATCCCACCAAGACCTTGCTCCCTGTTTAGGCCCTACCTACGATCAACGGAGTCTGGCTCATGCCTGGCTGAGGAGGGGACAAAAGCCGCAGCTCACTGGGAACCCGGGAGGCTCCGCACATCCCATGCCCGCTCCAAGGCCCCACTGGCATGCCTGCCCCCTCCGTGCCCAGTTCAGCAAGGCAGGGAGACCCCAACTCCACCTTCCCATTGTCTTTGAAAGCAAACACGTGATACCACGTAAACATGTTGGTCTGGGACTGGAGAGTTCTACCTGCGGGAGGCCCGGGCACCACCAGCGACACCCACGGCACTGAGACAGGAACTACAACAGGGGCCAGGCTCGAGTGACCCCTACCCCACAGATCTTGAGGGCAGGTACAGGGTCAGAGGGTTGGGGCAGGCTCAAACCCGGGAGCCAGAACCAGTGCCCAGATGATACCAGGTGCAACCAAAGGCCAAGAGAAGAGGCAAACGCTACAAGCTGGAACCAGGTCAAGCGGTCAGGTCAGGCCCAAGACAGCAAGTGAGGTCCCGAGCAGGTGGCACAGGGCAACAGACCGACTGCTCGAGCACCTCCCGGCCAGGCCCTGCCCTGAGATGGAAAAGGGCAGTGTGGACTGGGGTTCTCATGGGGGCGGTGGGGGGGCACTGAGGGCATCACCCCACGCACAGAGGGAGAGATGTCATCATCGTATTTTTTCAGCTGGTTCATGAACTCCAGGTGCTTCTTCTCCTCCTCCAGCTGCGCCACGGCCTGCTCGCTCTTCTGCAGCTTCTGCTGCGTCCCTGCCAGCTCGTCCCGCAGCCACTGGTTCTCCTGGCACAGGCGCCGCACCTGCGCGCGCAACTTCTGTTTCTCCGACTCCACAGCGTTGAGGTGGTTGGACAAGGCCATCATGACCTGCAGAGGCAGCGACGTGTGAAGGCACCCGCCCCCACTCACACTGCAGGATGCCCCGCTCCACCTCCGCCCTGTACGGGTCACACTCTCACAGCTACAGAACATTTGCGATCACGGCACTGAGGCACCAGGTCAGCTGGAGGCCAGAGCTGCAGCCCAGAACCACACGGCCCCCAAATGATCAGCACCAAGTGTGACCGTGGCAACCCCCAAACACTCAGGGTGTATAAGCCCTGCTGAGGCCCCACTTTAAATCAACGGTGGCGGGGACCAAGGGCTCTTCTGCCTTTGGAGGTGCCGCTGCAGCCCGTCATGGTCCCTATCCCAGGCGAGACATGGAACACTGCAGAGAGAAGGGGGTCGTGGAGGGGAAACAGAGCGACCACCCCCGCTCCAGGATGAAGGCGCTCACCAGCACCAGCACCCAGGGCCCTGACAGCATCCCAGGGTGGGGGCTGGGAGCCCTCAAGATCTGTCCAGGGTGGGGCTTTCTCTGCCTGCTTCCGTTTCCCTTCTGGTCCGGGCCTGGGTTAGGGGCCACGCCAGGTGCTGGGGCTATTTCTGTCCCAGTGCTCAGGGACGAGGCCAGCTCCCACAGCAAAGCACACGCCCCACACCCCATCCTTTCCTCAACCCTCACACTGGCCGCGTGAGGGAAGAGTCCAGTCAGGCATCTTCCCGCGCAGGCCCTGAAAGCTGCACATCACACCCGGCGCCCAGCCGTAGGTCTGGAACTGAGGGCTGAACAACGGAGATGAGTGGCCTCGGGAGAGCTCAGAAGAAAGGCCAGTGCCCAGTCCTCTGGCTGCTGGCAGAATGCACACCCCAGTGCCCCTTGTTCCCCCTCTCCCTGGCACAGGGTCTTTCTGGAAGCGCAAACCCTAAGTAGAGGACAGAGTCAGCCTATCCGGAACAAGAGCACGACAACGACGACGGAGGCGGGGGGGGGGGGGGGGGGCACGCTTCTGCCCCACATGGGGTCGTGGGGGCAGGGCCTAGGCAGCACAGGGACACCCCACCCAGCTGGTGGCCCCCACTGCCAATCTGCTGACAGTATGCAGTTGCTGTGTGGCGCCCCAGAAGCCTGGGCAAGGGCCACGCCCCTCTCCAGCGGGTCGGCTCCTCCCACAGCAGGGCCAGGCGTGACTCCCAGGCCGCTACCTGCGCCTCGCTCAGGCCCAGCTCCAGCATCTCCAGCGACTTCCGGATCATGCTGGACTTCTCCTCCACCAGGTTACTCTCGTCATCCTTCTTCAGACACTTGAGCGTCTCAAGCAGGCTCTGCAGGATGGAGTTGTGCTCGTTCTTCAGGGCCTCCAGCCCCTGGATCACCTGCTTGGTCTTCGAGATGATCTCCTCCTGCGTGAGCTTCTCCAGCTTGTCTTCCTTTATGTACACCATGGTGGACATGTTGTCATACATCCTGGGGGATAAAGGGTTCGACATCCTTAACAAAGGGCAGTGTGCAGGCCCAAGCTGCATGTTCGAGATTATTTCCCTGCGACCACCCAAACTGAACTGCCACTACAGACCTGGCGCTTTCCTAGCTTAGGTCTGAGTTCTTTCGGTTCAGGTCCGGGGCTGCACCTGGCAGCGAGCAGGGGCTATTCCAAATTCAGTGTTGGGGGTCTGCTCCAGTGGAGGTTGGGGGACTCGGCAGTGAAGGGACTCCTGCACGCAAAGGAAACGTTCCCAGCCCGGGGGGGTGCTAACGGCGGGTAGGGCAGTAGCCTCGCATGCAAATGCCTCAGGTTCCATGCCCACATCTCACATGGTCCCCCAGCACCACCAGAGAATGAGTCCTGAGTGCACACCCACAAGTAATCCTCAACATCACCAGGTGTGGCTGAAAAACAAGCCTGGTTTTGAGCCACGCCAAACAGCATAGAGATGTCACCTGACTGCCGTGAGGTGACTCCCCGAGCACAGAGCCAGGAGTACCCTGAGCACTGGGGCAGCAGAGGAGCCAGGCCCCACTCACAACAGTGGTATCTCTGAGGTCCTCCCCCAGCGCAGGGGACACCTGCTGCACCACACACACCACGCCAGCCCAGGACAACACCATGGACAGCGCCTCCCTCGCAGGGTTGCAGGTGGTAGTGGACAGTCCACAGCCCACTCCTGCCCTGCTGGAGAAACGGCCAGTCTCATGACTGATCCTAGCATGACACCAGAGAAATGGGCAGCTGACCGTCAGAAGCTCCTGAAGCAACGCCTCCAAACTCCCCAGCGATCCTGGTGGAAGCCACTGAGCTCCAGGGAGCAAACTGACCACAGAAGGACAACTCGCGCCCACCAGCTCAGAACACTCAGGCCTGCTTCAGCACCACGGTACACATCGTCACGAGCAACACAAAGTAAATCCATCAGTGCCTACTGGGGGCGGGAAGCGGGGGCAGAGGACAGGCGGACGGGCACTCTGGTGGTGGGCTGGTGTTGGAATACCGAATACCTGAAACAGCTGCATCATGAACAACTTTGTAAAGCACGAAGTTTAAAGACGTTTCAGGCAAAAATAAGAGGAAATGAAAGAAAAGTTGGGGCGGGCGATAGCACAGCAGGTCGGGCATTTGCCTCACATGAGGCCGACCCAGGTTCGATCCCCGGCATCCCACATAATCCCCGAGCACCACGGGAGTGATTCCTGAGTGCAGAGCCAGGAGTAACCCCTGCGCATCGCCCGGTGTGATCAGAGAGAGAGAGAGAGAGAGAGAGAGAGAGAGAGAGAGAGAGAGAGAGAGAGAGAGAGAGAGAGAGAGAAGGACAAGCAGCAGGAGGGCAGAAGAAAAAGATGAGAAGAGGAAGAGCAGGGGAAAAACTTCAGAATAACAGAAGCAGCAGGAGGAGGAGCAGCAAAAGGAGCAGGAGGAGGGGAAGAACAGGAGGAACAAGGGGGAGCAGGAAGAGGAGGGAAAGGAGGAGGGGGGGAGGGAGCAGAGGGAAGAGGGAGCAGGAGCAGCAGCAGGGGAGGAGCAGGGGGGCAGGAGGGAGAGGAGGAGCAGAGGGAAGAGCAGCAGGAGGAGGGAGAGGAGCAGCCCTGAGGGAGGCGGGGCAGGACCAAGTGAGCACGTCTGCCGAGGGAGCAGGTGGGAGGCAGAGCTCTGTTCTAGAGTGGGCACAGCCAGGGAGAACAGATTTCTGAACACACCCTGCAGTGAGGTGGGAGACCAACTGGGCAGGGCGGAGGGTGACGCAAACAAGACTCCCAAGACCCACCCATGTCCCCTTGCTGGCCTCCTGGCGCCAGAAGCCAAACACTACCCTCTGGTGAGGTCAGGATGGGGTCTGACGGGAGACCCTGAGCTAAGGCGAAAGGCCACAGCCCTGCGCAGTCGCTGCCAGACAGGAACTGGGCAGAGGGCAACAGAAACGGACGGAACAGGCTGTCCAGATCCCCTGGAGAACAGGTACCACAGGGGAGCGGGTCCAGCCTGAAGCCCCCCCCAAAGCGAATCACGGGAGACCAAGGACAGCTGCAGAAGCAGGTGGGTTACCCCAACACTGTCTCAGTGAGAACAAAACACAGGCACCCCAGCCAAGACAGGAGATGTCACACGTGTGTCCGACACGCACATTTACACTCCTACTGTGTCTGAACTGCACTCACAACCCCGGATCCAGTGTCTACCCACTTACACTCCTTACACCATGTCTACCGCACACTCACACTCCCTACACCATGTCTGATCCAACACTCACACTCCCTACACCATGTCTGACCCAACACTCACACTCCCTACACCGTGTCTGACCCAACACTCACACTCTCTACAGTGTCTGACCCAACACTCACACTCCCTACACCATGTCTAACCTGCACACTCACACTCCCTACACCATGTCTACCTGCACAATCACACTCCCTACACCGTGTCTACCCACACACTCACACTCCCTACACCATGTCTACCCGCACACTCACACTCCCTACACCATGTCTACCTGCACACTCACACTCTCTACAGTGTCTGACCCAACACTCACTCCCTACACCATGTCTGACCCAACACTCACACTCCCTACACCATGTCTAACCTGCACACTCACACTCCCTATACCATGTCTACCCACACACTCACACTCCCTACACCATGTCTACCCGCACTCTCACACTCCCTACACCGTGTCTGCCCAGCACACTCACAATCCCTACACCATGTCTACTCACACACTCACACTCCCTACACCGTGTCTACCCACACACTCCACACTCCCTACACCGTGTCTACCCACACACTCACACTCCCTACACCGTGTCTACCCACTCACACTCCCTACACCGTGTCTACCCGCACACTCACACTCCCTACACTGTGTCTACCCGCACACTCACACTCCCTACACCATGTCTACCCACACACTCACACTCCCTACACCGTGTCTACCCACACACTCACACTCCCTACACCATGTCTGACCCAACACTCACTCCCTACACCATGTCTGACCTAACACTCACACTCCCTACACCATGTCTAACCTGCACACTCACACTCCCTATACCATGTCTACCCACACACTCACACTCCCTACACCATGTCTACCCGCACTCTCACACTCCCTACACCGTGTCTGCCCAGCACACTCCACAATCCCTACACCATGTCTACTCACACTCACACTCCCTACACCGTGTCTACCCACACACTCCACACTCCCTACACCGTGTCTACCCACACACTCCACACTCCCTACACCGTGTCTACCCACTCACACTCCCTACACCGTGTCTACCCGCACACTCACACTCCCTACACTGTGTCTACCCGCACACTCACACTCCCTACACCATGTCTACCCACACACTCACACTCCCTACACCGTGTCTACCCACACACTCACACTCCCTACACCATGTCTGACCCAACACTCACACTCCCTACACCATGTCTGACCCAACACTCACACTCCCTACACCGTGTCTACCCACACACTCACACTCCCTACACCATGTCTACCCACACACTCACACTCCCTACACCGTGTCTACCCACACACTCACACTCCCTACACCGTGTCTACCCACACACTCACACCTCCCTACACCATGTCTGACCCAACACTCACACTCCCTACACCATGTCTGACCCAATACTCACACTCCCTACACCGTGTCTACCCACACACTCACACTCCCTACACCATGTCTACCCACACACTCACTCTCTACACCATGTCTGATTCAACACTCACACTCCCTACACCGTGTCTACCCGCACACTCACACTCCCTACACCGTGTCTACCCACACACTCACTCTCTACACCATGTCTGACCCAACACTCACACTCCCTACACCGTGTCTACCCACACACTCACACTCCCTACACCATGTCTGACCCAACACTCACACTCCCTACACCATGTCTACCCGCACACTCACACTCCCTACACCATGTCTGACCCAACACTCACCTCCCTACACTATGTCTGACCCGCACACTCACACTCCCTACACCATGTCTGATCCAACACTCACACTTACTACACCATGAATGACCCGCACACTCACATTCCCTACACCATGTCTGACCCAACACTCACACTCCCTACACCATGTCTGACCCACTCCACCTCCCTACACCATGTCTGACCCAACACTCACACTCCCTACACCATGTCTGACCCAACACTCACACTCCCTACACCATGTCTGACCCGCACACTCACACTCCCTACACCATGTCTACCTGCACACTCACACTCCCTTCACCATGTCTGACCCAACACTCACACTCCCTACACCATGTCTGACCTAACACTCCACTCCCTACACTATGTCTGACCCAACACTCACACTCCCTACACTATGTCTACCCGCACACTCACACTCCCTACACCATGTCTGACCCAACACTCACACTCCCTACACTATGTCTGACCCGCACACTCACACCCTACACCACGTCTGATCCAACACTCACACTTACTACACCATGAATGACCTGCACACTCCACATTCCCTAGTGTCTGACCCAACACTCACACTCCCTACACCATGTATGACCCAACACTCCACACTCCCTACACCGTGTCTGCCCGCACACTCACACTCCCCTACACCATGTCTACTCGCACTCCACTCCCTACACTGTGTCTACCCGCACACTCATTACCCACTGACAGCACTCCTACACTCCCTCAGTGTGCAATTCTACCATCCTACCCTACCCTGCCTACACGAAACCCTTACCCTGACACTAAAGCTGACCCTAACCCTACCCATAAAGTTGAACCTAGTGGCCGCCCAGAGCTGCCCTGGGGCCACCAGCCATAGCATGAAGAGACTCAAAGCGCAGCTGGGGAACCTGGATCTCCACTTTCCCCAGGCTAAGCTGACCATGGGGCTCCCAGGAGGACAGATGGGTTTTGGGAGTGGGCCCATCACCTCTGGGGGTCCCGAAGCAGCCGGATGAGACTCACCCACCACACTAGCCACCACCTTCGCTGTCCAGACGCTGGGATACTACCTCAAGACCAGATTAACAGCAAAACCAGTTTGAGCCCAGGTCTCACGGTCCATCAAACTAGTGGAAACAGTAATGTCCTTTAATGCACTGCATTCCACGATGAGCAGGAAAGTTTGGCGGGATAGAGAGATAGAAGAAAAGACATACAGAACCCGCCAAGTAGTTGAGGTGTGGGAGGGTGGAGGGGAGGTGGGGACATTGGTGAAGGGAGATGGGTTTGGGTGGAGGGATGGGTGTTGGAACACTGTGGAACCAAAACTCTACATGAGCATCTTGCAATTGTATGTCTAAAATGATGTAATAAAATGTGGGAAAAGAAAAAAAAAGTTGAACCTAACCCTGATTGCTGAACCTCACCCCTAACCCTACCCTAAAATGTGAGCTTGGGCTGGAGGCGATAGCCCAGCGGTTAGGGCATTTGCCTTGCGCGTGGCCTGCCCATGGTAGCCAGGGTTCGATCCCGGCATCGCATATGGTCGCCCAAGCGCCACCAGGAGTAATTCCTGAGTGCAGAGCCAGGAGAAACCCTGAGCATTGCCGGGTGTGACCCAAAAAGCAAAACTCAACTCTGCGCACAGCATGGTCCTGCGGCATCGCGGGTGTGGCCCAACGGTCATCATGCCCACTCCCAGGCACACAGCTGACATGCTGACACGTGAACCTGCAGAGTACACAGAAGCAGCACAGCACACACCCAGGGGGCTCTGGAATTACTCCTGGCTCGGCACTCAGGGATCACTTGGAATGCGGGGATCGAACCCAAGTTGCAGCATGCTAGGCAAAGCGCCCTCCCCACTGTGCTCTCTGCAGCCCCATAAGGCACTGCCTTCCTTCATGATCGCTGCAGCCGACCCTGGCCAGATCCCTGCTGTACAGGGTCCCCCAAGTACTACCAGGGACCTCTTCTCAGCACAGATCCAGGAACGACCTGAGAACCACTGGGCAACTGACCAAACTCCCCACCCCAAAAATGTGTAGAAGAATGTGACAAAAAAAAAAAAAACAAAAAAAACACCGCTGGACAAACATCAGCATACTCTGGCACTACGTGTGCTGATGACAACATGCGATGGGTGACCCACCCAATGTTCACCACCTGCCCCCGACACAGGGTGGTGGCATGCGGCCATGGGAAGAACAAAATACTGACACAATTCAGTGCCAGAGAGCAGACTGCGAGGCCCATTTACAGGAAGTGACCCAGGAGCCGAAAGGAGACCAGCGGCCACTTGGGAGTGGAGAAGGCTGCCAACAGAACAGGATTTCTTTGGGATGATGAAGTGCTCTGGAATTCGCTGGTTATGTAACCTTGAGAATTTTTCTTTTTCTTTTTTGCTTTTTGGGTCACGCTCGACGATGCTCAGGGGCTACTCCTGGCTCCACACACAGGAATTCCTCCTGGCAGTGCTTGGGGACCATATGGGATGCCGGGGATCAAACTCAAGTCGCTGCGTGCAAGGCAAGCACCTACCCACTGCTCCAGCCCTTTGTGAATGTTTTCATTCATGATGCCTCAGTAAAGTATGTCCCAAACAAAGAAACACAAACCCAACAGTGATTTCAGCTATTTTAGGGAGTGAACTACACCTGGCGGTGCTCAGGGCTGACTCCCGGTTCTGCTCAGGGATCACTCCCAGTGGAGCTGGGGAGCCAATTGGGATGACGGAGATTAAACATGGGTTGCTCGCATGCAAGGCAAAGGATCTTATCTACTGTATTATCGCTCTGGCCCCATCGCGTCCATTTGATATGGGAGAAATCTCAGGACAAGCATCCTAGATTCCAGGGAAACCTGGGCTAGGGACTAAGGACGGTCGGGCTGGCAGGTACCCCCTCTCCCTAGCAGCCAGGCGCCCCCAGCAACCGCAGCCCATCTCCAGGCCACTCTCTGTAAGACAGGACACTAGAGCTGTCCGTGGAACACAATCTTCACTAAAACAAAGAGAAAGCCAGTCCAGCCTACAAGCTGGGGCAAAGCAGCTTCCTGAGATGGTTACAGGAAGGGGCGGGTGGGGGCAGGGAGGGGTGTGGCGGGTTGGGGAGGGGCCTGACAGAAGGGCTCCTCCAATCAGCACAGCAGACAGAGGTGACTGCGGCTCCAGGACAGGGCTGCAGGACCTCTGACCCCTGGGAACCGCACAGGGCAGTAGGTGGGTGAAGGCTCCTAGAGATGGAAACTGATCCGAGGCGCATAGCAACAGCATGGTCTTGGAGCCATAGCAACCGTGTAGCAGGCTACCTTGGCCAAACCAGGGTTCAAGCCCTGGCACCCCAAATGGCAGGGCAAGAGAAAGTCCTGAGCGCCTCTAGGAATGCCTCAAGAAATCGAAACAAAAGAGAAGTCTTCAGAAGCAGACGTAGGGCAGGCTGGGGAGCTGCACGTGCTGGACTTGCTGGACCCCTGGTCCTGAGGAGCCAGGGAGTCAGAACGCTGCTGAGCCGGCCCTCAGAAAAAATTACAAGCAGGTCCAGGGGCGGCCTCCCCAGAGGATCGCGCAGCAGCAGAAGGTGCCTGCCTGCAATCTGGCAGCTGATTCGGCCCAGCTGCCAGCCTGCGCCAAGTGCACCAGCAGCTGTTGCCTGAGACGGGCCCACAGTGTCCACAGAATGTGCACACTCAGATGTGTGCAACCTGGGGCGGGTGCAGAGGCACCACCCCCATGATGTGGGCCCTTACCAACCAACCAGAAACGAAGGGGAAGGACAAGCAGGGGCGGGGCCACAAATGGAGCTGATGGAGGCAGGACAGAAAAGGGGCAGGTGAGGGGCACTAAAGGAGAGGGATGGGGCGGGGGGGAGCCGGGAGTGGAGCAGGGAGTTCAGGGGCAGAGGTAGAGCCGCACAGGAAACAGTGCTGTCCCTGCCCCATGTCCAGGAAAACCAGGCCTGCAGCCACGTTGGCCACACCTGCGGACCACCCACTTCACATCCAAGCGCTTGCCAGGATCCTTCCTGACTCTTCTGTTGTATCTCCTCCACACATGGGGGCTCCGGGCCCACAGTGGTACTCAGGGATCACTCCTGGCGGGGCTGGGGGGGTCCTCTGGGTGCAGGGCATTGAACCAGGGTCAGCACCTCAACCCTTTGCAGCCTTTTTAACCTGGGTCTCGGGCCATCCCCAACAGCCCCAGGGCTATTCCTAGCTCTTCTCAGGCCGTGTGGTACCAGGGATCAGGCCGGTCCCCCCCCCCCTCGGAAAAACCGAGCACAGCCCATTCACAGGCCTAGATTTCAATGTTTAAGACAGAAAGCTGGAGAGAAAACACCTGGACACACCCAAGCGAAACTGCTTTCTCGCTAAAAGGCAGTTCGGAAAGGAAAGTTAGCCACACACTCGCACCTGGCAAAAGACCCGGGCTGAGCAGATGCTGAGAGGGCTGGAGTGAGGTCCCAGCACTGAGCGGAAGCACTGGATCTAGTGGATCCAGTAGCACAGGGAGTGGTACACGGGCTCCTGCTCAGAACCCGAAAGCCAGACTTAGCCAGAGACACTGGCGCCGGCACCACCAAGTCAGTCTGAGCTAGGAGACAACCAGAAACTTGCTCCAAACTCCGGAAATACGGGCCTGCAGATACGTCTGCCAGCACAGCAGCAAGGCGGGCTGCAGCAGCGCCTTGCCAGGGCACACACACCTCCTCCAGAGACTCAGACACTAACCGAGCCTGCTGGAAGGGCGCCAGCCCGGGGAGATGGGCGAACACACAGCAGATCCCGACCGCTGTCCCTCCAAGGGGCCAAAGGTCAGGGAAAAGGGAAGCAGAAGTGAGCGTTGGGGGCTTGTGTCAGAAAGCAGCCCACGCCACGCCCGACAAGTCTGTGCAAGGGTGCGGCCTGCGGAGCAGGGGACAGAACCAGGCTGGCACATGCCAGCCAGGCACTCTACCAGCTGGGCTACCCCAGTACCCACGCCACTTTGAAAACGAGTGGGCCACCCAGCAAGGCATGCAAGCACCTAGGGACAGCTGCTTGTGGGTGAGGAAACCTGACTCAGGCGAAGTCACTGAAGTCCAAGCTCGAGCTGACCCCAGTGGCCAGTGCGAAGAAACTTCGCCCACTCACAGCCAGTAGGGTGGCAGGCCCTGTCGGGTGCGGAGGAGAGCACAAGATGCAGCAGCTAAGACCCTCAGAATGCAGCGCGCGGGGCTGAGCAACAGCACAGCGGGGAGGGCATTTGCCAGGCACGCGGCCAACCTGGGTCAATCCCCAGCATCCAATATGGTCCCCCGAGCACCGCCAGGAGTAATTCCTGGGTGCAGAGCCAGGAGAAACCCCTGAGCATCGTCAGGTGTGATCCAAAAAGCAAAAAAAAAAAAAAAGAGCGCAGCAGGCACAGGGTGGCGGCGCAGCCACACCATGGAGCAAGACATCAGCAGAGACACACGCTGCATGTGTCTCACAGAGAGAGGCTCCCACAGTGCCACACACAGTGGCCACACGCTACGGAGTGAGGGCCCAGAGGCGGGCAAGGGTATGCGACCAAGAGCGTGTGTCACCAGACAGTCTAGAGATGCTCAGACAGACAGCGCAAGCAAGCCGCGACCACTGGCCGGCACAAAGGCTGGGCTTCCGGTAGTCCGAAGGCAAGAGCTGGAATCTTCCCACTGGGTCGTCACTGGATCTGCGGACAGTCACTGTCAACAGACTGAAGGTGTGAACTAAAGGGCAAGCACCACCTGCGTCACGTGGGAACACGCACACCTGTCACGCTACCCAGGCTGTGAAAAGCTCCAGACCAGAGTGAACCGAGGGAGCCACACTGTCCCCTGGACTCCATCAAGGGACACCGGCGGGGCTGGACCTCCAGGGAGCCTGGCAGGCTGGGCTGGTGCCACAAAGCATGGCAGCAACAGCTGAGAATGGAACAGAAGCCCAGGGCCAGGGGGCCTGGCTGTGCTCCTTTGCTTTAAACCCTTTGCAGGGCTGGGAGTGATAACGCGGGGGGAGGGCACCGGTCTTGCATGCGGCCCACCAGGCTCAGCATCCCACAGGGTCCCCGGGCCCCACCAGAACTGGCTTCCGAGTGCGCGAGCCAGAGGAAGGCCAAGCACCACCGGGTGTGGCTCAAACAGAGCAGAAGCAGCTTCCCTTGCTCTGTACTCTTCGCTCACTCCACTGCTAGGTTTCACCCGCCCTCCACAGGGGCTCCCAAGCCTGGTGTGGTCCTAGCGGCCACTGCACTGATACAGTGGAGCAAAAGAAATAATGAAATAAAAAGGCTAGGACGGATGTCCAGCTTATACCATCAACCGAGGCTGCTCCGGGCTGAAATAGCCCCGACAGTCCAGAAGGGAGGACACAGGAGATGCGGCAGGTGCTATGGGCAGTCCCCAGCCTGGCATTTCTCCTACACACACACACACACACACACACACACACACACACACACACACACACACACACACACACACACACACACACACACACACACACACACGATGCACTCAAAACCACAGCCCCAAACTGCAGTCATCTGTGTCCAAAAACTAGTTTCAACAAAAATAAAACCACAATAAAAAAAATAAAATAATAAAAATCAGAATGGGCAGGAGCGATAGTACGCTGGGAGGACATTTGCCTTGCACAGTTGACCCAGGTTCAATCCCCAGCATCCATATGGTCCCCTGAGCACCTCCAGGTGTGACATAAAAAAGCCTAAATAGGGGCCGGAGGCGATAGCCCAGCGGGTAGGGCGTTTGCCTTACTTGCGGCGGCCCATGCGGCATCCCATATGGTCCCGAGCCCGCCAGGAGAAATTCCTGAGTGCAGAGCCAGGAGTAACCCCTGAGCATGCCGGTGTGACCCAAAAAAGCAAAAAAAAAAAAAAAAACCTAAATAAATACATAAATAAACAAATAAATGAATAAGAAAAGAAAGAAATATGAAAATCACAATGGGAGGGGCCAGAGCAATAGCACCACAGGTAGGGTGTTTGCCTTGCATGCATCCGACCTGAGTTCGATCCCCAGCATCCCATATGGTCCCCAAGCACCACCAGGAGTAATTCCTGAGTGCAGCACCAGGAGTAACCTCTGAACATTGCTGGGTGGAAGGGGAGGGGGAGGGGAGGGGGGGGGAGAGGAGAGGAGGGGGAGGGGAGAGGAGAGGAGAGGAGGGGAGAGGAGGAGAGGAGAGGAGAGGAGGGGAGAGGAGAGGGAGAGGAGGAGAGAGGAGGGAGAGGAGAGGAGAGGGAACAGACACAGACAGACAGGGGGCCAGAGCAGCACATTGGGGTAGGACATTTGCCTTGCATGTGGCTGACCCAGGCTCGATCTCTGGCATCCATATGGTCGCCCGGCAACGCCAGGAGTAATTTCTTTTTTTTTTTCTTTGGCGTCACACCCAGCCATGCTCAGGGGTTTCTCCTGGCTCTGCACTCAGGAATTACTCCTGGCGGTGCTCGAGGGACCATATGGGATGCTGGAGATTGAACCAGGGCCGACATGGGCCGGCTGCATGTAAGGCAAACACGCCCCTACCCACTGGGCTATCGCTCCTGACCCCCCAGGAGTAATTTCTTAATGCAGAGCCAGGAATAACCCCTGATCATTGCCAGGTGTGACCTAAAAAGAAAAAAAAAAAAAAAGAATCACAATGGGAAAAGAAAATAAAAACACAAGCTATTGTTTCTGTTTTTTTTTGTTTTTTGGCCTGCACCCAGAGGTGCTATGCAGTTACTCCTGGCTCTGCATTCAGGAATGCCTCCTGGTGGGCTCCGATACTACTTGGGGGCCAAAGATAGAACCTGTAGGGCGGAGGCGATAGCCCAGAGGGTAGGGCGTTTGCCTTGCATGTGGCCGGCCGGGTTCGATCCCCAGCGTCCCATATGGTCCCCGAGCACCGCCAGGAGTAATTCCTGAGCATTGCGGGTGTGACCCAAAAAAAGAAAACAACAAAAAAAAAGATAGAACCTGTGTTGGCCCATGCAAGACCAGCACCTTCCCCACTGTCCTATTACTTCTCAGGCCCCACAGGCCATCCCAAGGCCTACTGCCGTGGTGCAGGGCTGGAAGCAGGGGCCAGGCTGCCCCAGCGTCTCCAGAACGGGGGACAGTCATCTTCCTAGAAGGCCGTCCCATTCCTAGGAGCCAGTGCCGTCCCCTTCCTAGGCTCTTCTGCCCAGCTCTTGGCCAGGGCCAGTCCCTGCTGCTGACCTGCTCTTCCCGGTCCACTTGCTCCTAAAGTGACAGATCTAGCAAACCCCAAACTCCAAACTCCAGCTGTGTCTT
>JAJIBD010016466.1:0-35959 GCA_021461705.1 Cryptotis parvus | reverse complement strand
CGCCTGGTGCGCTCCCGCGGCTGCAGGGCCGAGAGCTGCGATCCGGGAAGGACTCCAGTTCCCTAGAACCAGCGGCCTCCCCAGCAGCAGCAGCTGGGCGGGGGGCCGCGGTGGGCATATCCGACCCCACAACCACGGCCCCAGTCCCAGCCCGCCCCAAACTTTCCGAGGGGGCGAGAAGGAAGCGGCGCAGTTCAGGGTCCAGGGGAGGTTCCGCCCCCGACCGGACAGCACAGGGATCCCCATACTCCTGCGCCCAGCTCCCCAGTCCGCTCCGCGCCTCCCAGTCTCCCGCGAGGGGCACAGCACGGACTCGGGGTGCCCCGCTGTCCTCGCCGCCGCCCCTCCCTGCGCCCCCCGGTCCCTACGTCTCGCGTCCGCGGCGGCCGCTGCCTGGCTCTGGGGACAAAGCAGCGGCCCCGAGTCACGCCGCTCCGGCCTCACTCACCTCCGGCTCGCGGCGTGAGTCCCCGGCGCCGCCCAGAAGATCCGCTCCCGCAGCCGAGCGCCCCGGCCCGCGCCTTGCCCCTCGCTCCCGCTCGGCTCGGCGACCCCGGCTCGTGCTCCCCGCGCCCGCGCCGGGCGCCGGCTCTTTCTCCGCTGCTCCCCGCCGCCGCCTCCTCCGCCCCCTCCTCCCGACGTCAGGAGGGGGGGTCGAGTGCAGCCGGGGGCGGGCGGCGAAGGCCCGCCCAGGAGGGTTCCGCGACCCGCAGCGACCCGCCGGACAGCCCGGCCCCC
Source organism: Cryptotis parvus (assembly GCA_021461705.1). NCBI lineage: Eukaryota > Metazoa > Chordata > Mammalia > Eulipotyphla > Soricidae > Cryptotis > Cryptotis parvus. The sequence continues at coordinate 35,221 of JAJIBD010016466.1, read as the reverse complement.
GCACGGCCGCCCGACCCCGCCCCGCCCCCGCGCCCCGCGCCCCGCGCCGCCGCCCCCGTGGAGTGCGCCACCGCGCCGGGAGGGACTCCGGCACTGCCGCGGGGGAACCGCGCTCACCGGCTTTCCAAGGTGTTCCCCAAAAGGCCCGTCTCGGACCGAGGGGCTCCCCGTGCGGCGGTGACCTGGACCGACGCTGTGAGTCGCCTCCGGGAAAGCGTCAGAATGGGGCTTGCAAGGGAAACAGGCTTCTCTCGGGCCAATCTGTAAAGTCCGTCTCTCGGCGCCAGGTTCGCCGCTGGCCAGAGCCCCGCGCTCGGTAGCCCAGAAGACCCCCGAGCGTCTGCAGTCAGTCCGCCCCCGCTTGTGCGCGCGCCGGCGGAGCCCTGCTCCGCGTGCAGACGAGCCTCTACTCAGGTTGCAGTGTGTCTAGCCCCAGGCCCTGAGTCTTGCGGGTGCCACGGGAGGCTGAATAACAAGCCGACAGGGAGCCCTGATGCTTAGATGAAAGGGATCGAGGGGAGCCACGCTGGAGAAGCACCGCCACCTCCGGAAAGCTGCCTCCGCCCACAGCACTCCTCGAAGTAATGAAGTAACTCGCAGCCCAGGCCTCCTGGGTGGGCGGGCGGGGGGCCGCTTCTTCCAGCTGCTTTTACCAGAACCCGCAGGTGGCCAGAGGACGTCCAGCGCTGCAACCCCACCGTTCCCCGGGACAGATGCCACCTTCTGTTAGGTGACCAAACCCCAGGCCGCCGGTTTCGTGGGCCGCTTCCAGCCACACAGCCCTGGAGGGGAGGGACACTTCGGGGCTCAGTCAGCAGATCTGGATTATAAATCAGCCAGGACAGGAGCTTTTGTTCTGGGTTAAAACTTGGCATCTGAAAAGTGGAGACCATAAAGTGTGGAGAGAATTGGGAAAAGCAGCCTGGTTTGGATTCAGTAACAATTGGGTCTTTGCTGGGACACATAAAGACCTCTTCTCCCCACACCCACTCCTTTCCTGGCGTGTGGGGGGGTGTTGGGGGTTGGCCTTGGAGATGCTGGAGATAGAGGCCAGCCTGACAATGAGTGTGGATGGGGGTGCTGTGTCCATTTGGCTTTACCTGCTGTCCGCAGACCCGCCTCTCCACCCTCATGACCTCCCCTTTAGAAAGTAGGTATTGTTTCTCCGATTTGATGATAAAATTCTCGGAAAGGTTCCAGTGACGCAACCTGTTCACTGTGACAGTCACGCACATCATCAAGCATTTTATCTTTGATGTAAAGAAAGATGCAGTGAAGGGAATAGTTCTAGCTACAGAGAGAGGAGAAAGAGGCCCTGCAAGTCAGGGATGGAAGCCCTGCGGGATGCAAGAGTGCGTGACTAGAGTGGGGGCCCAGGTCAGGCCTGTCTGTCCTTCCGCCATGTCAAGGAGTATCCAAACTCTCCATTTCCTGCTATTCCTCTCTCTACCCCCTCCCACCACAGGGTTTAGGTGTGAGGATTACCTGAGCTCCTGGCTCCACCTGCAAGATGGCCCCAGTGGAAAGTTTCCAAAACGTGGTTTGGTTTCACTGGCAAGGACAGTCAGCACCTCCTGGGGCTCCAGCTGAGATGCTAGGAGCCCCCCTCCCAAAAAACCTTCCTCAAGCGCAAGCCAGCACCCCACCCCTTTCTACCTTTGCTCATTTCCTGCTGAATCCAATTCTTTCCAGCACTGACCTACTCCACGGGTGGGTGGGCAGGGAGAGTTTCCTGCATGACTGCTTGCTTATGATTCATACTTTTAATAAAAGCACAGCAGGTGGAAAAGGAGGATTCCTTAAATTAGGAAAAACATTGCCTAATGCAAACAAACAAACAATCAGGCCAGCCTGAAGACCCATGGGGCACAGTCTAGGGAAGCCCCCTTCATCTTTAGGTCTTTGGTTTTGGGTTACACCTGTTGGTGCTCAGGTCTTAGTCCTGGCTCTGTGCGCAGGATCACTCTTAGCAATGCTTATGGGGGCCGGAGCGATAGTTCAGCGGTAAGGTGTTTGCCTATCACGTGGCCGACCCCCGGTTCAATCCCCAGCATCCCATATGGTCCCCCGAGCACCGCCAGGAGTAATTCCTGAGTGCAAAGCCAGGAGTAACCCCTGAACATTGCAGGGGCGTGACCCAAAAAGAAAAGAAAAAAGCAATGTTTATGAACCCCCTGGGGTGTCAAGGATTGAACCTGGATCAGCTCCAGGCAAGGCAATCACCTTACCTGTACTATCGCCCCAGCCCCAGGCTAGAGTGCTAGTACAGAGGTGAGGCGCTTTTTCCTGCACAAAGCTGATCTGGGTTCAATCCCCAGCATTCCTTATGGTCCCTGAGCACCACCAGGACTAAATCCTGAGTGCAGAGCCATGAGTAAAACCTGAGCACTGCTGGGTATGACCAAAACCAAACAAAAAAGTCGACTATTGCTCCAGCCCTAGTCCAGTGTCTTGAGTCTCCTACAAGCTCCATTTGCTCACCTTTGTGGTATGGCATGTGGCACCCCTCAAGTTTCCTATACCCACCCATGTGGGTGGTGGGGGCGCACACCTGTCTTGTTGAGGGACTCCCTGGTCGGGAGGGGGTTATGTGCAGGTTTGCCACATTCACAGCATGTGCCCTTGAGCCACCTCCCAGGGGTCTCTAAGCCCTGCCCAGCTGTCCTCGGGGAGTCAACGACTGTAGTGAAGCCCCCCGAACAGGGCGTGGTAAAGTGAGCCAGTCACTCTTCATGGATCTGAAGGCCTGGCAGGGGTGAGCTGGGACAGAGGAAAAGGCCGTCCTCTGCTTCCTCCTGGGGAGTTATCAAAGGCGTCCACCTGGGAAGCCCTTCCCTTCCCAGCCCCTCCCCGCACCCCTCTCCAAGAGGAAGCAGGAAAACATCCGTCATCACAGCCCCGGATGCTGCATTTCCAGAGGCCTCAATCAGGATATCCCTCAGCCTTTTCCCAGGAGCTTGGGATCTGGAAAGGGCAAGTGGCGAAGCCGCTGGACCTTCTGTGGCCATCTGGCCTGAAGCCTGCCCTGATGGGTCTTCCCAGGTCTGGGAAGAGTCTGGGTCAGCCCTAGCAGAATGTTCTAGTAAGTGCTCGTGACCTGGCTCTCCCCAGGCCTCTCAGGTGAGCCTGGGTGACCTGGAAGTGTACCTCTCTGCTCAGGTTACAGCTTGGTCTCTGGAGGGACAGTTGCACCAATGTTTCTCCCCTGTGGCTTTTATTTTTCTTTTGGGTCACACCCAGCGATGCTCAGGGGTTACTCCTGGCTCTGCACTCAGGAATTACTTGGTGAGCCCATGCAAGGCAAAAAGTTCTACCCCACGCCCTCCTACCCCCCCAGCAGCTTTCTTTTTCCCTAGGGTTTTGGGAGCTGGGGAAGACTGAGAGAAGGGAGGGACCCCTACACTCAACCCCTTTCTCAGAGCCAAAAAGGGTAAGCTTCAAGAAGCGGAAACTCCCCCATTCAGCCTCTCGGGCCTCCCTTCTCCCTCTCTGCCCTTGGCAGTGAGAACAAAGGAGGGAAATTTCAAAGGTGATTTCCAGGTTTCCAGAGCACACCAAAGCAAGTGCTCCCTACAGGCTCAGTGTCCTGACAGGGCCACCCTGAGGGCGCAAAGGAGGTTGGCTCAGCAGCTCCCCACTCTATCAGAGCATCTCTCAGGCCTACCTGATGCCTCCGATGCCCTGGCCAAGGGGCCTGTGACAGAGCCAGGAATGGAAACCAGAGGAGCCAGGAGTGGAAAACGGAACAGCCGCCGAGCACCAGGGCATCCAAGTGAGCGTGGCCCAGTGCTTCTTCCACTTCTCACCTGGCAGAGGGCCAAGGCAAGGGGTCATCTTGCACGGTGACTGGTGACACATCCCTACCCCAAGCTGGGGACCCAATAATGGGATCAGGGAACAGCTTACTGTAAACCATGCCCCGAAGGGAACAGGGAGGAAGACTGATCTGGGAGCTGAAGGAGACATATGCTTTCAAGCCAGGAGCCCTGGGTTCTGAGCACTGCCAGAGGCAACCCCCATCTAACCCCAAAATAAACAAAGGGAGGCGGGAGATAGCTCAAAGAACTGAAGCACATGCTTAGTATGTGGGAGCCTTAGATATAATCATTAGCACCCTGAACACTGCTGGTGTGATCCTGAGCACATGCCTGGAGTGGCTCCTAAGCATATATTGTGGGCTCCCTTACCAAAATAAATTAAACATATCTAGGAGGGGCCAGAAAGATAGTACAGTGGGTAAGGCATTTATCTTGGATGGAGCTAACCCTGTGGTTCGATCCCTGGCACCACATATGGTCCCCTAAGCCCTGCCAGGAGTAATCTCTGGACTCAGAGCCAGGTGAAAGCCCTGAGCATTGCTGGGTGTGACCCAACCACCGCCAGAAACATAAAGGAAACAGAGCCCCAGTGATAGTACAGTGGGCATGTTGTAGGCAGGCAGACAGGGGGAGGCCCACCTGCATCAGGCATTTGCCGTGCAAGAGGCAGACCAGGGTTTGACTCCCAGCATCCGATATGGTCCCTCGAAGCACCGCCAGGAGTAATTCCTGGGTGCAGAGCCAGGAGTAACCACTGAGCACCCCTGTGTGACCCAAAAAAGCAAAAAAAAAAAAAAATGTAGAGGAAACATCTAGGAAATGACAGTTCAGGTCTGTAAGTGGCATCAGCAGGCCTAAAGGTCCTTGACTTGATGGGTAGGGGGATCTCTCTGAGGCAGTCCACCCAAGCTTGTGACCTTAAGGAACTCCTAAGGGGGCTCAGATCCTGTAGCAGGGTCTTCCTGCCACTCCCCATCACCTCTAGTGGCTTCCCAAAACCCCAATATCCAGGTTAGGAGGGGCCATCACTTGTATCACTTGTCTTCCCGCTCATCGATTTGCTCTATGGGCGCCAATAACTTCTCCATTCTTCCCTGTCACGCTACTAGTGTAGCCTAAGGGCATCTGCTTGCTCCAGGAACATGAAGAACCTCAAACCATTCTTCAGGTCATGGGAATGAGGTCTATTATTGTTACTGTTTTTGGCATATCAAATATAACACGGTAGTTTGCCAGGCTCTGCCGTATGGGGTGGGATACTTTCAGGAGGGGCGAGAGAACAGAAACAAACTGGAGGCTGAGGGAAGAGAGTTGTAAGGATCTCCTGGGCTCACAGAGGCCTGCTCACTTCTCACAGGTGGACAGGTCACCAATACCCAGCACTCCTGTGGGGTCTTGGAAGCCCTGAAGTGGACAGCACAGAAAGGGGGAACAGAAGCAAGAAGGCAGCTATCTTTGGGCACCACCCCCACTGCTAAATCCAGGAGTGGATTTCAGAGCTCAACAATAAACCAAATTAAGGGTAATTACAGCCCTGACTCCCTGTAAACTCTGCGGCCTCCTCCAGCCGGGGCGGGAGTGGGGGAGTGGTCCCAGGTCTGGTCTAAACAAAAGTTTCCTCTCCCTACTCGGGTTCCTGAATTCCTGGCCCAGGCTGGGGAGGGGGGAGGGGGCGGGGCTAGGATCCGGTCACATGTCATCACAGGTGAGAAGTGGGGAGAGTCCACACTAAAAGAAGGCTTTAATGTGTACAGAAGCTGCGGGGAGGCGGCTCTGGTGGGCCTGCAGGAGAGGGAGAGAGACAGGATGGAGCAGGCATGGTCCACTGGTCTGGCATTCTCCAGTTTCTCCTCCTGGTCCATGAGCAAGGGGCGCCTGCTTGCGCCGCTCAATTCTCTTCCAAGGGCTGAAGTACTGGGCCTACAGCAGAGAACAAAACTAAGATGATGGCCTGGGCTCAGGCGACCAGTCGCCCAGTGCTCCCATGGCCCCAGCGTCCTGAGGCATCAGAGACAGTCTCCCAACCTCCCCCACCCCCTTGCACAGGCTGGGGTTAGGGAAGGGAGGTGGGGGCTGCCCCTCTGCCAGGAATCACTTTTTCTTCTTTTCTTAATAAACAGTTTCCAAGCAGTGGACGAATGTGATCTGGTTCCTTGGGGGTTGAGGATGAGGTTGGCTCTCAGGCGTTCTCAGAGACTTGTGAAATCTGAGCTCCAAGCCACAGCCTGTGGCCGATGTGTCAGCCCATGTCAGAGGTTACAGGGGAAGGACAGAGAAGTCAGGGAAAGCCCAAGGGCACTTCAAGGGCCCTATCCAGAACTGGGGGAGGGGTAGGTGAGTGGGAGAGGGGAGGGAGCTCTCTCGCTGGTCCTGGAGGCAGGAGGCGGCTCTCCGCAGGGCTGGGCTGTGCATGAGCCTGCCACGCTGGCTATGACCTTCACAGGCACCGATGCCACGGGGAAGCTATTCCACCTCTTGGCCATTCTGGGTAGCACCTTGGTGAACCGGGACCATCATGGGCAACCTCAGAGAGGCCTGTGGATTTGTGTGGAATAGGGGCTTCATTCATTCCATAAGTACCAGCTAGGGCAGTCTCCCCAGTGGGTGTGAGAAAACGAGGGGTGCAGAGGCTGCTGCTGCTGCTGCTGCAGTGTGGCACCAAGGCAGCCCAAAGCCATTTCCCTAGATGAGGTGGTGGCCAGCATCACTGTGGGGCCAGTGGCCGGACAGGCACAGCTGGAAGCTCAGGCAGCCAGCTCTTTCCTCTGCATTTCCCCCAAAGCTGCCTTTTCTCTGCGCCCCCCCCCCCCCCCACTGAGTTTCTTCCTTGAGAACCGGAGGAGGTCCTCCTGGCATCCACCCCCAGCTCAGCAGCTGCGGTGGGGGTGGGCCTGCCGCTCTGGGCAGCAGCTTGACCACTTCCCTCCCCCGGCACCGGGGCACCACCTGAGGCTGGCAGAGGGCCAGCAGCTCCTGCCAGCGGATGTAGGTCTGGGCAGCCAGGTCCTTGAGCTTGGTGCGGTGCATGGCCTGGGGGGGCTCTCCCGGATGTGGGTGCTGATGTGGCGATCCAACTGCATGCACAGCAGCTGCAGCTCGGCCTGCACGGAGGGTGGGGAGGGCTGCTGAGGGCCCTGGCAGAGGCCGGCAACAAAGGCTGGACAGGCTGTTCCTGGGTGAGCGTGGGGTGGGGGCCACGTGGTCTGCTTCTTCTTCAGTCCTTCCGCCTCCCTGGGCTATGGGTCCCGACAGGACTGGGCACCCCCGCCTCCCCTGGCCTCGGGCACTCACCCACTGCTCAGCAGTGATGTCCTGGCAGCTGACCACCACCCCAGCCAGTGTCAGCAGGCTGTGGCACAGATAGCAGGCCTGCAGTGAAGACATGTGGCAGCCCGTGTGGAGAGACAACTTCCAGGAGGGCTCCAGGCCCCCTCCCTCAGAGCCGCCATCTGAGGTGTGGCCGCCCCCCCCCTTTTTAGCGGAGCTCTCTGTCCCCCAGAGGCCCTGCCTGAGCAGGAGGGTCCTCTGGCATTACGGTCCTGGCAGGGCTGGATGTCCCTCCCCCACCAGGCTGCTTTGGGGCACTCACCAATGTCCAAGAGATGGCCTGGCAGCTGACACCCATCCCAGCCAGCCCTGTCAGACCCACTGGGCCCCAGGACGGCACAGTGAGACCTGGTGCAATGGGGGACAGCAACTCTAAGAGGTATTGCTTGCCTAGCCTCACGTCCTCCTGAGGCACCCCACACCGATGGGAGCAGGCAGGGGATTCAGGGAGGCAAATGGGGTGAGCCTGCAGGAGAGACCAGGATGCCCAGCTCTCTCCGCCATTACTGTGGGGAGGCCAAGAGGTGCTGAGACACGCCCCCGACGGTGAAGAAGCCTGCAGCACTCTCAGCTCAGGTGTGCACCCCCCCATCCACTTGCCTCTCCCATGGGGAGAGTGGAAGGCACAACCCGGGGTCAGGGAGCAGCCTTGAGGCAGAGTTGGTGGGGAGGCTCCAGCTCAGTGACACTGCTCAGGACCAGCCCAAGCACTTCCCTCGCTCCTAATCATCCTTATCACCCCTGTACCACACAGTACCCCAGAAAGGATCGGGGTCTCTGCAGATTCAGGGAGCTCTGAAGGGCAGAGAGAGACTGAAGCCACTGTTGAGGGCTCATGACTTGACACGTCCTGGAATGAACGGCGGAGACCGAGCACGTGGCCAATCAAGTTTCTATTCCCAGGACTACATAGGGTCCTCTGAACACTGCCACGAGTGACCCCCGAGCACAAAGCCAAGATGGTACACCACTGGGTGCAGCCCCCAAACCAAGCAAACAGAAACAATGGATTTGAACTCAAATATTTGACAGGTGCAGGGTCCCAGGACAAGCACCTGCCGTGGCACTGGGGCAGCTGTGCTCTAGCACAGAGGTGGTGAGCAGAGGCGCAGCACTGGAAGTCAGCGGGGCCCCTGTCTTCCCAGGCCTGGGCTGCAGCGCTGTGCCAGGCTGGGGAAGGCCCAGCTCCCTGGCCAGTGTGTCTCCTGGGCTCCCCATCCCAGGGAGGTCCCTGACAGCATCAGGAACTCTTCCCAGCCTGCACCTAAGGAGATGGCTCCCTGTCCCTCAAGCAGCCCAGGGCCTGTGTGCCAGATACCAAGCATCCTCTGAGAACACGTGATGTGAAAGTGCCCAGAACGAATGACAAGGGAGAGAGGAGAGAAATCATGTTTCGATCCCCAGGACCACATGAGATCCCCTGAGCACTGCCACGAGTGACCCCTGAGCTACAGACTTTGCAGGGAGGCCACATAAGGGCAGCCACACTGGACACTGGCTTCTAACTGGACTAAGCAGAAACAGTTCACCTGTGGTCCTCAGGGGCCATGGGGGGGTGGCTGCAGGGAGATGTGACTAAGTTAGGGCCAGGCCTTCAAAGAATTAAGGATTTGAGATAAACACGAAGGGGAGGGGCAGGGTGAAGATGACCACAGGAGACTGAATCCAGGGCCTGACTCTGGAAACACAGTCCACAGGGCAGGGCTGGGGTGTGTAGGGGAGGTTGCAGAGGGGCTGGGGCCTGGGGGAGCCTAGTACAGTGGGGAGTGCATTTGCCTTGCATGCAGCTGACCTGGGTTCAATCCCCGGCATCATACACGGTCCCCAGAATCTTCCCCCACCCCCTGGAGTAATTCCTGAGCAAAGATGGAGAAAGAAGTCCTGAGCACCACCTCTGCAAACACAGGGGTGCTGGGACAGCTTAGGGTTGGACTGTAGTGACACTGGGGACACCTCCAAGAACGAGGGATTGGGCCTTTTTGGGAAGCTGAGGGAAAATATCACTGCGTTTGTTTCTGAACCACACGTGGCCGCACTCAGGGCTTATTCCTGGCACTACACTCAGGATCCTCCCAGGTCGCTGAACACAAGGTGAGTGCCCTAACAGTTGCACAATTGCTCTGACCCCGAATCTCCTCCCTCCGTTTGTTCTTTTTTTGGGGCCATACCTGGAGGTGCTCAGAGATTACTCCTGCTCTGTGCTCAGGAACTCACTCTTGGTGGGCTTGGGGACCATATATGGGTCCTGGGTTAGCCTTTTGCAAGTCAAGTGCCCTAACCCTCTCTACTATCACTTTGGCCCCCAAAAATATCCCTTTCTAGAAGGTTCCTAGAACAACCTTTAAAAAAAGAAACAACTAATTCTCTATAATGAACATATTTTAATCTCGCCACCAGAATACTATAAACGTTATAAAATAACGTTGGGGGTCAGAGAAAGAGAGAGAGAGAGAGAGAGAGAGAGAGAGAGAGAGAGAGAGAGAGAGAGAGAGAGAGAGAGAGAGAGAGAGAGAGTATAGGGTTTAAAGCATTTGCTGGTTCAATCCCTGGCACCACCTGTGGTCCCTCAAGCACCAAAAGAGCACAGCTGGGTGTGGTCCCACCTCCCTCCTGCCCCCCACTGGCCCAAGTAACCTTAACCAAGGAGATGGTTTGGTGCTATCCTTGGATAGCATGGTCCCCAACACGGCTGGGTGTGGCCCCAAAACCAAAAGACCCAATTTTAAATGCGGTAATGCTGACAGTCACTGACTCAGCCTGAATGGGTTGGGGGAGGAGGGCCAGGCCTTCAAGAGCTCCTGGGCCGCTGAGGAGCACTGAGCCAGGAACCTCGCAGGCCAGAGAGCTACAACTTGGTTTCAGAGCTGGCAGAGAAACAGGCTAGCTGGGGGTGAAGAGGTGGAAACGCAGCCTGGAAGGGTGGGGCAGGGCCCAGAAAAGAGGGGGGGCACCTCTCAGACCAGTCACCCATCAGCCCCCAGGGCCCGGGCCCCTGTGCCACCTGCAGGCCCCAGAAGGTCTGTGCTTTTCCAGTTCCCTGGGCTGTGTGCCACAAGAGCCAAGAGGGCCCTGGAACACAGCCAGACTGAGACCTGGCATCCCGCCCCCCGCGTTCTCCCTTCCCTCTGCCCCCAGCAGGACTGATCTTCCCGGTAGGAAGGTGTGTGTGGGGCGGAGGGGAGGATCTGAAAAGTAACGGCGGGAATTTACTGAGAGAAAAAAATGTAGACTGTGTGTATGAAGTGTCACAACTTTGTTTTATGCCGATTCCCATAACTGAATCTGGAGGGAAAATCCCCGAAAATTGTTGTGTGAGTGGGTGTTGGGGTCAGTGAGAAGCAGGGATTAGCGAGAAGGAAAGCTAGTCCTGAGAAAAGCCCCGGTAGCCACACTTATTACAGTGACTTTCCAAACTCGGGGAATGCTGCCCGCTCCCTGGAAGGGCGCCAAGGTGTAGTATTTCCTCCAACCCCAGAGTGACCCTTGGCACGGGGCCTGAATGAGGGGAGGCCCTCTAAGAAAAACTGCTCCAACCTCAGGAGAAGGGGGGTCAGAAGTGCCCTTTGGAGAGGCTGAAGAGCCCCTCCTCGGAGGCCCCATGGGGGAGGGGCCACTCCAGGCCTCAAGGTTCACCCTAAATCTGTTCTGACCCAGGCAGGTAGGTCACTTATTTGATCCCTGGCACCACATATGGTCCCATGGCCTGCCATGAGTGATCCCTGAGCACAGCAGCAGGGTGTGGCCCAAAGACAAACAAACAAACAAACAAAGATCTGCTCTGACCTGCCCAAGGGGGTGGCCCGGAAGCTGTGAGGCTCCCTCACCTGGCCTGCTCTGGCTGCTTCTAGCTCCTTCCCCCCCACCTCCCGCCGGAGGGTGCAGAAGTGAACTTGAGCGGGGCTGGCAGAGGGGCACGGCAGCCGGGTGGGGAACCTCCCCACAGCCAGGTGTGCCGCAGCGCTTCCTGCTCCGTGACCAGCCCCTGAACTCAGCAAGCCCCATCCTGCTCACAGTCACCCTGACACCCCAGCTCCTCTGGTTACTTCTCCATCGGGGCCGCGCTGGGAGGATGGGGTGGCGTGAGGTGCCTGGGCCCTGCGGTTCCTCTTCCTGCATGGCCGTGTGAGGTCAGTCCCCTAGTCTCCTGAGTCCTGAAGGGACGTGGACAGGGGGGTCATAAAGGAGGTGCTGGAATGGGGGCTTCAAAGGTCCGGTCTGAGGACTGGGTGCTGGTGAGCACCCAGTAGACCGCCAAGGCCACCCCTGTGTCCACACCGGGAGTGAGTGAGACTGGGAGCCCCGCGGGAAACGGGAAGCCTCAGTCAGCAGCTTGGGGAGAGGCAGAGCCTGAGCGAGGGTGATGACTGGGACGTGCCTGAACCCAACGCTGACAGGATGGAACCATCCCATGGCTGCTGCCAGCAGGGCGCGGCTCCCACGTCCCGGAGCTCCCGGAATCTGCGGGGAGTTCAGAGCCTGACCCTCCTTCCTGGCCTGGAGCTTTAGAGCCCTAAAGAGCCCCTCCTAAGGAGGACAAGGGGGAGAGGAGCAGGGAGGAGGGTGATGTGGCTCTCCTGAGCCCAGCACCCCGGGTCAGGAGGCTTCATTTGCTTGTGTCGTAAGATGAAACGGAAAAGGGGTGGACAGTTCCCGGAACTCTTCTTGAAAATTCCCCTCCATCTAACGCCAAGGGAGCTGGCCTGGTGTGACCTGGGCTATTTGCTCCAAAGAAGGGAGAAGGGATCCCAGGAAGCCCCTCGCAAGGCCCAGAACGTGCAGCCTCTCACCTCCCCTGCAGGCCCTGATCCTGGGTTCTGCTTACGCTGGTCTATAGGCAGCCCCACCCTGGACTCAGGGCAGGGTGCGGCGCAGAGGGTGGGAGTGCAGAGCAGGAGTCACCCCTGAGCACAGAGCTGGCCAGAGCGGAGCTCTGTGGGTGCAGATATAGCCATGTTTCAGGTCAGACGTGGGGGGCAGTGGACAGCTGACCAGGAACACTGCTGAGGAGATGGGTCCTCTGCAGTGGGCCCAAGCCTCATGGACAGGTGCTCCCGTCCAGCTCTCCAGAGCAGCTCCTCTGGTTACTTCTCACCTTGCTCCTGGTTTCTGGGGATCAGCGCTCACTCGCTCTCACTGAGTCCTGTCTCAAGGTCCTCCAAGTCAACCTTGGCCTGAGGAGCCACAAGGGGGAATTCAGGGATGTGTCTGGACCCACGTTACAGAGTTCCAGCACTTGCATGGTCTGGGAAGAGCCATTTCAGAACCAAGGTGCACGCTGGGGACTCTGGTTTCTTTCTCCTTTATTATTTATTTAGGTTTTTTGGGGTCACACCCAGCGATCCTCAGGGGTTATTTCTGGCTCTGCACCCTGGCGGTGCTCAAGGACCATATGGGATACCAAGGATTGAACAAGGGTCAGCCATGTGCAAAGCAAACGCCATTGCTGCTATACTATCAACTCTGGTCCCTTATTTCTCCTTTATATTAAATTTAGTACAAGTTGCATGAGGGAACCTCTGGTCCAATCCCCAGTATAAGATCAGTGCCCTGAGCACTGACGAACTACCCGCAAGCACTGAATCAGGAGTAGTGTCTGAGAGCTGTCGGATGGGTTTCCCCAAACCAAAACAAACTAAATCTGCAGCACCTCTTCCCAGAGTCCACAGAGAGTTTTCTTTTCTTTTCTTTTTTTTTTTTCTTTTTGGGTCACACTCCGGGGGTTACTCAGCTCAGGTGTTACTCCTGGCTCTTCACTCAGAAATTACTCCTGGCAGTGCTCAGGGGACCATATGGGATGCCGGGGATCGAACCCAGGTCTGCCACGTGCAAGGCAAATGCCCTACCCATTGTCTTATCGCTCCGGCCTCTCAGAGAGTTTTCTTGCCCTGAGGTCACCACTGATGTTTTCTTTCCATTCAGTTGAACAAGAGGCTGAGTATGAGTGTAGGTGTATAAGAGTGCGATGTATGAGTGTGTATGCATGTGTGAGAATGTGTGTGCATATGTATACGTATATGAGTGTGAGTGTGAGTATAGATGTGAGAGCGTGGGTGAATGTGGATGTAAAAGGATCTGTGTGTGTTGATGCAAGTTGTATGTGAGTGTGTGTAAGGGCACTTGACATTGGAGATATCCCAGCGGCAATGCAGGGAGGGCAGCAGGCCCCAAAGCTGAGTCCCAAAGGCACAGATAGGCAGCGTACCCCAGGTTAGCCAAAACAACAACAACGGCGTCATGAGTCAAGCCTGCGGGCCACTTGCAGGATTCAGGCCAGGAGCCTCAGTCCAGCATGCAAGAGCCAAAGCCCAGGGCTGGAGTGATAGTAGAGCAGGTAGGGTGAACGCCTTGCATACAATTGGAACCACGGTATGGTTCTGTTCCTGCCAGGAATAATCCATAAACCCAGTACCAGGAATAAGACCAGAGCAAAGTCAGAGTGGCCTGAAGCCCCTACTCCTCCACCACCCCCAAAAAAAAAAAAAAAAAAGAATAAGAAAAAGATAAAAGAAAACCAAAAGTTGGGGCCAGAGCGATAGCCCAGCGGGTAGGGCGTTTGCCTTGCATGCAGCCGGCCTGTGCTGGCCGGGTTCGATTCCCGGCATCCCATATGGTCCCCGAGCACCGCCAGGAGGAATTCCTAAGTGCAGAGCCAGGAGTAACCCCTGAGCGTCACTGGGTGTGACCCAAAAAAGCAAAAAAAAGAAAGAAAAGAAAGAAAACCAAAAGAGGTCAAAGTTCATGAGGTAGCCCAGCCTCTGGAACCTATGGTGACGGGATGCCTTCTCAGGGTGAACCCCATCTGGTCCACCCTACAGTGTGGCATTTACTGTCACCTACAAAACGTCACTTCCTGCTCTCCAGAGCACCCTGTGTGATCTTGCCTGTCCATGCCCGTTCCAAGGTCATATGCCCCAGGTCTGCCTCCAAGGTCACACTCCCCAGGTCTGCCTCCAAAGGCTGTGTCTGGGGAAAGGCTGACGTGAACAGATCAGTGTCTTCCCGGGGAGCAGGAAATGAGAGGACGCAGGAGCAAATCACTAGGAAATGAGCAGTGATATGACACTTTTTCCTCCTGGGGTCCCGAGGGCATAGGGCAGAGAGGCCAAGGGACAGACGTCACAGGCAGACAGGCCAGACTCACCCCAGGAAGGACGGCCACTGGTGCTGTAGAGGACACAGCCTGTTAGGGCGAGGGGGCGAGGGGGTGGCTGGCACCAGAACGGGGAGCAGTGAGGCTGCCAGGGGAGGATTAGGGAGGAAGGCTGGTAGCATCTGGACAGGAACCACTTCCTCCTGGCTCAGCTGCTGGGAACGGCACTGTCCCAGAGTGTGGAGTGGCCCTCTCAGAGCGCCCTCAGAGTCTCCCTGAGAAAGCAGGCGTCGAGAGCTGAGGCTCTTTTTTATTGGGGGCGGGAGTCACACTCCAGCAACGCTCAGGGGTTATACCTGACTCCGCACTCAGAAATTGCTCCTGGCAGTGCTCAGGGGACCATACGGGATGCCAAGAATCAAACTCCGGGTCGGCCACATGCAAGGCAAACACCTACCCAATGTGCTATCACTCCACCCCCTTTTCTTTTTGTTTTTTTTCTTTTTGGGTTACATCCAGCAATGTTCAGGGGGTTACTATTGGCTCTGCACTCATGAATTACTCCTGGTGGTGCTCAGGGGACCAATGGGATGCTGGGGATCAACCCTGGGTCGGCTGCTTGCAAGGTAAATGCCCTCCCTGCTGGACTATCACTCCGGCCCCTTAAGAGCTGAGACTCTGAGCCCACTGGAAAGACCATGAGGCTCTCCCTCAAAACCTGCTGCTCCAGCCTCTGGTCATCAGACAGAAGCTGGGGGGGGGGGGGGTTGGGGAGACCAAGGCACAGAGGGGGCACTGGGAAGGAGAGAGAGCTGGACAAAAGCAGGAAGGTCAGCGCACACGCTGCTCCCGTGGAGCTGCTGTATGGGGTCATCTGGGAGCATCCGACCCGTTCCTAGGTCTCCTGGGGCAGGAATGGGGGGCTGCAGGCAAATCCTGGCCCGAGTGCCCCACCTAACCCACCCTTCCTTTCTAGCATCCTGCTTACCACAGGGAGTCAGGGGTGGGAGAGGCGATGAGCTGAGAGGGATGCATGGCAGCTCCTCCAGCGAGGTCTAAGCACACGGCCAGAAACCCAGAGGGGACACAGTGTGAGAGTCTGTGTGGGGAGCACCTCATCTCAGCGTGTGAGGCAGGAGCTGGACTCTGCAAAGCACTGTCGTCCCCCCCTCCCGCTGCTCACTCTGTCTTGAGACTCTGTGCTGGCAGGGCCCAGCCCTTCCCATGAGGATGAGAGCCCATGGCCACAGCGTGTGGATACTGACCCAGAGACCCTGGCGCATGTTGGGTTCCCAGGAATGCTGTGTCCTGACCACTCGGTTGTCACAGCGTCCCTGCATGCTGTCCCCTTCTTCAGACCAAGCAGCCTGGGCCCTGACTCCAGGGGAGGCCACATGACACGGTGGGCTATAAATGCCCAACAACATGAACGGCTCAGGGAGAAGGGGTGAGCGCATAGACTGTGCCAGTCCAGTCAGCCTAGAGGTTCTGGGGGTCTGGGGACAGAGCCGAGGGCTACAGAGAGCTGCAGAGACCATCCAGGTCACAGGCACTGCTCAGCTCTGTCTCCGGCTGCCTGACCTTTCAGGATGTGTGTGGCGTGTTTCCCTCTCTATAGTCTTGGCAAAGACGGGACAAGGGACAGGAAAAGGTGAGTGGAAGGGCAGAGGAGAAACTGTCCTCCACGAGGGAGGAGCGAGTGAGGCCTGCGTGGTGCCCTCAGGTACGTGGCTGGGAACATGGGCTGGTGCAGGGGCAGAGGTGGCACGGGTCCCTAATGCAGGGGAATGACTGAGCCCAGGACCAGGATGCTGCGCTCAGGGCTGGATAACAGACTCTTCGTGCTGGAGGCAGCTTCCACATGGCCTCTGGCACTGCATTCCTGGTGGCCGAGAAAGGCTTGGGACTCGCCCCTTCAGCTGATTGTTTATGTAGAAGGCTGTGGGAATGAAGGGGTGGGGTGATGGGGGGGGTCACACACCAGAGGTGTTCAGGGCTTAATCCTGGTTCTGTGTTAGGATCAATCCTGGCAGTATTTAGGGAACCATATGGAATGCCAGGGACTGAAATGGGGTTGGCCACGTAAGAGGCAAGACCCTTATTACTCCAGTCAGTTCATGTGTGTGAGGCAGTGGGCGGACATGCCACAGGTAAAGGGAACAGATAGCCCTGACTATAGAAATTCAAAGGCAGGAGATGACAGCAGGAGCCAGAATGAGGGCTGTGGGGTCTGGGTGGCAGGGAAAGCCCCTGGGAGGCTACCACGGGCAGCTTCTCCTTAGCATAGGGGAAACGAGAATCGGAGGCATCCGGGAGGGTGAAAGGTCTGGAGCAGGCACGCATGTGGGCCTGAGGAAGGTGGAGCCACAGAGGCAGGCCAGACGCTGCCCAGGAGTCACCCCATCACCCCATCATCTAGGCGCCAGTCCACACACAGGCAAAAGAAACCCACATTCATTTGGGGTTGACTAGTAGAAACCCACTACATTCTAGAAACTCAAAGTGAATGCAAGAACAGAAATTGGCCAGACTCGCACATAACCCAGAAAACGCCATGACTTCATCAATACCATTCCCATACATGGGCTGTAATGGTCAATATAATTAGGGCCGGCTAAGGGAACAGGCATGGGGGTGGGAAATGAGGGTCTTTGGTGGTGGTGGGAGCAGAGTGGTGGCGGGACTGGTGTTGAACAATGAATCTCCAACAACTGTTGGAGACAAATTTTATTGTTTGTGATAAACTTTGTACTTTGTAAATCACAGTGTTTAAATAAAGTTAAAAAAAAACACATTCCTGGGCCATGGTGGTGTGACGGTGCCAGCAGTGCCCTAGTTGGGGATGCTATGTGGCCAGGCCCCCAAAAAGACCCCCTCAGATCAGCCCCTAGCTTCCACTTGTGGTTTGTTTCAAAGACCACTGAGGTTCCTCTTGCTGGAGGAAGAAAAGAATCCCACAGACTAGCCAGGAGGGAACTAACTCAGTATCTGTAGTCCTGAATATCTGTTTTTGTTCCTCAAAGCCAGTCTGTTTCCTCCTAGCCCTCCTGCTCTTATCCTGCCCATGTCCCCCGGGGCAAGGCCCTAAAGTGTGGAGTGAGGGGCCTGGAGTGGGGGAAAGGGAAAGCTCTGGGGCCACCTGTCTTGGGATAGGGGAAAGGAGAGCTCGGAGAGCCCTCACTGAAGGCAGCGTCTGCAGGTCACCTGACCAGGGACAGCCTGGCTGCATCAGAGCAGCAGGAGCAAAGTGGTGGAACTTGTTCACCAACTCTATTAGCACAGAGATCTAGGAGATGCACCCCAACACACTCCAGAGAGGCCCCTCTGTGCTCCGCAGAGGTGCAGACACCCGGATTGAGCTCCAAGGAATCTGGGTGGCAGCTGGGTTCACCCCAGAGCACCAGCGACCAGCTCAGAACTCCAAGCTACCACCCCGCCTTCTCACTCAGGTCACTCAGTGCATTCCACAGCTTGCCTGGCAGGCACTGGACAGAGGTAGGGGCCTGGCCACCTGCCTGCCAGAGGAGTAAGGAGTCCCCTGCTGTGCTGGCCTTGCTGTCTGGGTGCTGGCCCCAGGCTGCCCAAAAAGCAGAAGGAGAGACAGAATTCTGGCGCCTTAATCCAGCCCCAACTCTGGGACTTCTCCTTTGTGGGAATCTTTGTTCACTTCCCACGTAATGAGCGGGAGTTAACTTCCCTCACCATTTTCAAATGGGCAGGACTCCCACCCGCCACGCAGATTCTGGGTGCGTAACCCTTCGGAATCCCAGAGAGAACAATGGAACCCTCTCGCTCCTTCTCAGTAGCAGCTGTGAGCAAAAGGCCTGGGAAGCCTCAGCCAGAAACAACAGCACAGCGTGTAAGCAGGGACAGACAGACTCATCAGATTTAGCAAGAGCAAAACAACCAGGAACGTGAATGGGCCAAGACGCTACGATTGGATAGAGGCAGCTAGAAAAAATCAGGTCAAATCCAGTTTACTCCAGTCAGCTAAAAGAAACAAAAAGTCCAGGAAAGCCCTGGTTCTGGGCGGGAAGGCTGAGTGGGTCACTTTGAGGGACAGAGGAAAATCAAGACCAGTTACGCAACGTTCATCTGCACAGCAGCCAAAAGCAGGGTCTCGGCCAGTGGTGCCCCGGAACAGCCGGCGGAACTGACGAGCTGTGAAGGGAAGCACCTGGGGCCAGCTCTGGGTGACTTGTCACCTTGCAGGGCTGTCAGCATGGCTCTGACCTCGAGCTTTCTCCTTTCCTGGGAGAGGCCTGCTCAAGCAGGTCACCACCAGGGCTGACACCTGGCTCCTGACATGAAAACCTTTACTATTTGCAGAGAATGGCCTGGGGCACACGGGGGTGGTGGTCACAGGCTGTTCAGGCTCTGTACTCAGAGGTCATTCCTGGTGGTGCTAGTTGGACCACTGCCAGGGATGGAACTGGGGTCGGCCTCAAGTATGTACAAGTACCTTAACCCGTGTGGGGCCAAGGATGTAGCTCGGGGAAGAGCACTAGCCTTGCACCACTGAAAGAAGGGAGGGGAGGGAAAGGGAAGGAAGGAAGGGGTGAAGAGGGGAGAGGGAAATCTGGAGCTAAGAGACAGTTCAACAGGTTAAGCATTTGCTTTGCATCTGGGAGGTCCAGTTTCTATCTCTGGCACCACATGGTCACCCAGCACTGTCAGAGTGACTCCCAAGCACAGAGCTAGGAACAGCCCCTGAGCACTGCTGGCTCTGACTCCTAAGCAGAAACAAAACAATTCACATGGGCCAGAGGACAGCAGAGAGGCTACAAGTGCTTGTCTAGCTGTAGCTGCTGGGTGATGAGGTTCTAATCCCAGTACCACATGAGATCACGAGCACTGCCACGGGCGGCCTGAGCACAGGAAGCGGGGGAAGCGTCCCTGGTATCACCAGGTGTATCAATCCAATTTGGGGCCAGAGAAACAACACAGCAGACAGGGCACTTGCCTTGCATAAAGGTGACCCAAGTTTGACCCCTGGGATCCCTACTGTCCCCAGAGGTCTGCCAGGAACGATCCCTGAGCACAGAGTCTGGAATAAGCATAGCTGTGTGTGGCCCAAAGGCAAAAATAAAAACAAACAAAAGTTCATAGGAAGTGCTAACAGTATTTAATTATCTGGTTGGGGAGTGGGAAATAGGGTAGGGAATGGAGGCCACACCCAGCAATGGTCAGGGACTCCTGACTCTGTGCTCAGGAAAGCTCCTGGCTGTTCCTGGGGAGAACATTTGTGGTGCTGGGGATATAACCTGGGTCAGTCTATGCAAAGAAGTGCCTGACCCCGAACTATGTCCGTGGGCCCACTAATCATCTCATTAAAACGTGGATTTTTGGTATTATTTGCGTCTGAGCCATAGCTAACAGTACTCTACATTTAAAAAAAATGTACTGTACATCACTCCCGGTGCAGTGCTCAGGGAAATGGACAGTGCTGAGCCAGGTCTCCTGCATGCAAAGCGAGTCCTCGGCCCTTTGAACTATCTGTGCCCATAGACGCAGAATTTTTTAAAAAATTTTTAAAAATTTTTTTATTTTTGCTTTTTTGGGTCACACCCGCAATGCTCAGGGGTTTCTCCTGGCTCTTCACTCAGGAATTACTCCTGGAGGTGCTCGGGGACCATATGGAATGCTGGGGATCGAACCAGGCTGGCATGGGCCGGCCGCATGCAAGGCAAATGCCCTACCCGCTGGGCCACCGCTCTGGCCACGATGCAGAATTTTTTAGAGGGGAGGAAGAGCACTGGACCACTGGCTTACTGGGATTTCCTCCTGGCGGGCTCAGGGAACCATATGTAGTGCCAGGCATCGAACAGCCATCAGTCACAGGCAAGTGCCTTACCTACTGTGCTATCTTTCTGGCCTAGAAGCGAATTCTTCTGCAGCTCTGCTTTGATTTGCTAGGACGCTAGGTATCTCTGACCTAGCTGGGACCACCACAACTTCCTCTTTCTCTATTTCCTATTTTGACTAAATCTGGGTTAGTGCTCAGGGCTCATTCCTACCCCCTGGCTCTTGTCCTGCAGAGGTTCAGGGAAGCATATTAGGTGCTGGGAACGGAACCTGAGCCGGTGCATGCAAAGCAAGTGCCTACTTGCCCTACTATATTTCTCTGGCCCCACCAGCCTCCCCCTGCACCCTAACACCACTTTGTAGCTCTGCTTCTACTGCAGTTGTAGTGCGGGTTCCCAGGCAGGCAGGTCACTGGATTACAATTATAAACAATGTACCATGATTGGCTCTTTCATAAGCGGGTGATACTTATGAAGTCAGGGCCTCCCACTGCCTCAGGCCAGGCTATAAACCCTTGTGGCCTTAACGAGACAGGACCTTACCAGACATGCTGGTTAGAGGCCCCAGCGGGAAGGAGTTTTCCATAACAGGGGTAGGTAAGTTGGGTAAGGGATGGATGGCCAGAGGGGAGTAGAAGAGGAGAGTTCAGAGCAGAGAGATGAGAACGGCATTCATTCACCTGTTCATTCCTTCCTTCGTTTATTCATCTAGAGGCGGGCATGCCCTGTGAGCCTGGAGACACCAGCTGTGCCCACAGTCTATGTAGGAGACAATTAAAAGGACAACTGCAAAGCCACAGACACAGGGAGGAGAAAATGGTGCCCTGGGCACCTGGCAGCAGCTCGCCCAGCTGGGGTGTGTGTGGCGGGGAGGCTCAGGCTGTCTGACTGGAGCGCCCCGGGGAGAGGGACTGGGCCAAGGGCCGCGGCGAGGTGGGGCGACAGGGGCCGGGTTGTGGAGGTGTTTGTCTGTTGGGCGGTGGCAGCAAGAGAGGCCTGGCGCCATCTCCTCCAGGCTGGGCTCGCTCTGGCCTTAGTTTCCCTGCCACACCGCACCTCACCTCAGAGACTCAAGGGCAAAGCTTTGAGCTGTGGGGATGAAAGGCGGGAGCCCAGACCACCAGTGCCTGTAAAAGCAGGCGGTGGCGCCACTGCTCCTCGGGGCTGCCCATCTTTGAAGATGAAACATGCTGGGGCCTCAGGAAGAGTCAGTGGGCTGAGGGGATGTGGGGTTGGGCACACCCCGCCGTGGTACGCCCCACAGGACCACGCCCCTTCCCTAATGGGCCCTAATCCCAGGACTAGCACTCTGACACTTTTTTTTTCCCTTTTTGGGTCACACCCGGCGATGCTCAGGGGTTACTTCTGGCTCTTTGCTCAAGAATTACTACTGGTGGCGCTTGGGACCATATGGGATGCCGGGATTGAACCCGGGTAGGCCGTGTGCAAGCAAACACCCTACCCGCTGTACTATCGCTCCGGCCCCTCACTCTGACACTTTGGGGTAGGCACCCCACAAGACCTGCAAGTTTCTCCACGTTTGCAAGCCAAGCAGGCCGTCTCCACATAAGGAAAGTCCTGGCAGACCCTGGCTGCCTTCACCGAGGTCTCCAAGGTGGGGATCCGCAGCCCACAGGTGCCCCTCTTCTGGGACCATGGGGGCTGGGCGTCAGGGTAGCAGCTCTGCTGGCTGCGGCACAGCTATGGCCCAGAGGGCCTCCAGGTCACCTTGTCACTCGGGAAGACAGACACAGACACAACCTATTCTCACCAGCCCCTCTCTGCTCCTTTTTCCTACCCGCCCTCCCCGCCCTCTCAGACAGGCCTGGGGCCTGACTACCCACCCTGCTAGAGAGCGATCACCAGGGGTTGGCACCCCCCACCAGACACTCAGCTTCCATCTAGGATCAGCTTCAGCTCCCTGGAACCAGCTGGCAGAAGTAAACGGGCTGGCAGAGAGCAGGCCTCACCTTGCAAGGGCCCTGGTATCAGACACGACCCAAAGATAACCTCCCCTCCCAGCTCCAGAAGCAGCACTGGGGGCTGGCCTGTCTTAATGGGCCTCTGTGTTCATTAAGTCATTAATTCCGTTTATCTGATCTGCAGAATGATGCCCAAGGGCTGGACTTCTGGCTCCTTTGCAGCAACCCTCCAGGGAGCTGCTGGAATCAGCACCAAGGAAGATGGTATCTGGGCTCTACATCCACTGAGGGGTACCCCCAATCCCTCCCTCCCAGCACACCCGGAGCTGGACTTGGAATTTCCCACCTGTTTCTGTTGCTTTGGTTTCTGGGCTGAGCACTGGTGCTCTTTATGACGCTGGGGGTGGGGGTGGGGAGGAACGAGGGTATCCTGAGTACAGACTTGGGCATTCTACACCACACAACCCGCAGCCTCTGCGGCACAGAGCCTGGAGAGTCCCCCCACGGGCTGGCTCTTCCACTTGGACACCCTGCATGATCGCCTCCACCTCTCATCAGCACCTCAGGAGAGGCACAGGTCACACACGTGCACAAAGAGCAGCTTCTGCTAGGAGGCTGCGGGGGCTGGCAGTGACCCCAGGCTGTGCGGTGTGGACAGGACGGCCGACTGCAGGTGCCAGGCCTCACCTTGTGGTCGAGGCTCGGCGCTGGCTCTGGGCTGTGGCTCTTGGCAGGGCTGCAGAGTCTCCGATCCCAGGTGCTGCCTGAGGGAGGACGGCCTCATGAGGCTGAGGAGCTGGCTGAGTGAGGACAGCTGGAGGAGAGAGGGAGCCCGTCACACACAGGTGGCGAGAGGCCTCACACACCCTGGCTTCGTCATCGTGGCTCCTAAACCCCTGGCTTGTGGTGCAGACAGGAAGCTGAGGTCCTGTCTGCACCGCACCATCAGCAGAGTTTCCTCCAGGAGAGAAGGGACACCGGCCAGGGAGCCGGCCAGGAGTCCCTCTGAAGCCGCTTCCCATGATAGCAGACACGCAGAGGCCTCCCGGCAAGCCCGGCACCAGTCACCTTCAAAGGGGCTCCCGTACCTGGTGAGCCCAGACAGCACGTGCCACCACCCAGCAGCCCAGCTCATCACCTCCACCTCCACCCTCTCACTTCCAGAGATTTTTTTGGGGGGCCACACCCAACAATGCTCAGTAGTCACTCCTGGTTCTGCAGTCAGGGAATCACACTAGATGGGATCAGGTGACCATACAGGATGCCGGTGATAAAACCAGAGTCAGCCATGTATAAGGCAAGCACACTCTCCACTGTACTATCTTTCCAGTCCCCATTCTTTTAGAGATTTTTTTTTTCTTTTGGGTCACACCTGGCAATGCTCAGGGGTTACTCCTGGCTCTGCACTCAGGAATTACTCCTGACGGTGCTCAGGGGACCATATGGGATGCTGGGGATCAAACCCGGGTCGACCATGTGCAAGGCAAACACCCTACCTGCTGGACTATAACTCCGGCCCCTCTTTTTTTTTTTTTTTTTTGCTTTTTTGGGTCACACCCGGCGATGCTCAGGGGTTACTCCTGGCTCTGCACTCAGGAATCACTCCTGGCGTTGCTCAGGGGACCATATGGGACGCCGGGGATCGAACCCGGGCCGGCATGGGCCGGCGCGTGCAAGGCAACGCCCTACCCGCTGGGCTATCGCTCCGGCCCCTCTTTTAGAGACTTTTGAAAGTAAATCTAAACACTGACCCATTTTACCCCAAAAGAATGTCTATCAGAAAATAATAAAGAGGGCAGGAGCAATAGTACAGCTGGGAGGGATTTTGCCTTGCATGCGGCCAACCTGGGTTTGATACCCGTGTCCCATATGGTCCCGGAGCACCACCAGGATTAATTCCTGAGTGCAAAGCCAGGAGTAACCCTGAGCATTACCGGATATGACCCAAAAAGCAAAAATAAACAAATAAATAAAACAAGGATCCCCACCACACACACAAACACACACACACACACACACACACACACACACACACACACACACACACACCCAAACACAAACAGTATCATTCCCTTGATTGTCAGAATGTCAAAAACTCCTTGTATCATCCAGCCCTTGCACGTGGCCCTCCTGGTTGCTCAAACATGCAGCTTGTTGGAACGGAGACTCTGCCCTAGGTGCACAGGCCACCCGGGCGGAGCTGCAATGTGTGCACACCACGAATGACCCGCTGGTCTGCCTGATGGGCTCTGCACCCCTCCTCTCGCCAAGGCATTGCAGCTGGCCACTCCTTCTGGTCACACCCTGCCCAAGCTGCCAAGGATAGCCTTGGCTGCTTGGGCCTCAGCAAAGACTGTCCAGCTGCCCTGGAGCTAACTCATTGCTCTGTTTCTGGACCCCACTGAGGTGACATCAGCCCTGGGGCAGGGGGCAGGGTGCAAGAGGAGCAGAGCAGCGGGGCTCACACGGTCTCTTCAGCTGCAGCAAATACAGGGGTGGGGCACAAAGGGCCAAGGCGTGAGAGCACAGCCCTGCCCAATGCACCTGGCCTCCTCCCCTGACTCACCCGCAGACACCTGCTCAGCACCGCCAGCCCAGGGCTCCGGAGCCCACAAGAGCAGCTGGGCAGCCGGGAGGAGTCAGGCCTGGGGCCTTAAATCCTGGAAAGGGCCCAGGGTTTCCCCGTCTACTGTCTGATCCCTTCGGAGGCCAAGAGGAGGAGGCAGGAAGAGAGACAAGGGAAGGTGCTGGGTGGCAGAGAAGCTCCACCTGCAGCCTCATCCGAGCTGGCTGTGAGCCTGACAAGTGTGCAGGACACTTCCCGAACAGCTGTGCAAGCACTGGGGCCAGCCTGCAGCCTACACCCCAGAAGCAGTCTCTGTCAGGCGGGCCTCGCCCCAGCTGGGACCCTCCCAGCTCCCAGAGTCCTGGGTGGGGCAGGACAGGAGCCAGAGGGAGCCAGGAGCTCCCAGGATTCTCTCACTCCACTGCACACAGCTTCACAGGCTCTGTGCAGCTGCAGCTCCTGCAAGTTGCCTGGTGCCATCCTTTCTGCCGCCCCAGCCGGCACTGCCCCATGCATGCAGCCTCTTCTGGCACTGTGGCCTGGGCTGCGTGAGACCTGACAGGACCAATGCCCAGCCAGCGTCCCTCCACTCACCCACCACTGCCAAGTGGTCTCTTCAGATGCTTCCCATAAGAACAGACCTCTCTGGGCAAGAAGCAAATCATCCCCAGGGACAGAGAGCTCAATGGATGGAGCACAGGCTTTGTTGGCAGGAGGCCCAGGCTTAATCCCCAGCACAGCAAGGTCCTCCAGGACCCCGGAAACAACCCCATCTTCCTACCTCCAGCATAGAGCTGTACACTGCCAGCTGTGGCTCCTGAACGAACAAACCCCAAACAGTCACCCAAGAAGATGGACCTGCACGATTCCAGCAGGACGACAGCTCCAAGACTGACATAGGCAAGGTCTCCTTGACCCATGGAAAAGCCAGGATCAGGGGGCCTCTGGGTACCGCAAAAAGCTGTCCGTCCCCCCCACCCCCCGCACAGGCCTTCCGGCTCCCTGCATGCCAATCCCTACCTGTACCACTCTGATTTCCAGAGCACCAACCCCCTTTGGACAGGCATGGAAGCAACTTGTTGATCAGGTTTATCTTACCATCTCTTCCCCTCTCCTGCCCGAGTACAGAGAGTAAAATAAACTAGGCCGGCAGTTCTGCTCGTTGCAAAGTCCCCAGAGCCCAGTGTGGCAGCCGGCATGCGAGAGACATGTCACAAATGTTTGTTAAAGGGATGACAGGCTGGAGAGAACTCAGAGATTTGTGGGTGCTGTGCATGCAGGGGGCCTGGGTTCGATGCCGGGAACTGTGGGAAGTAGCTGGCAAGCACAGCCATGTATGGCACCCCCCTGGGTCCCCCTACCCCAAACAAAGGGGGTGAACGAGTGAGCAGTGAGCAGGGCTGTGATCTACCTCCCCACGGTAGCTGCACACCCCTGCTTGGGCTCTGGAAGCCCATGGTTTTCAACTCCAGACCAGAAGACTTGACACAGAGACTGTAAGAGGTAACCTGGGTTCTTAGGATTTCTCCCGGTTTCTCTGCAGGCCTGCTGCACCTGTACTTTGCCTCGCCTAGGAAAGGGCTTCTCTGGGCCAACTGTACGGTCTGTCTCTCACATGCAGGAGGCCTGGGTTTGATTCCCAGCACCACAGGGTCTCCTGAGCACAGAACTGGAGGAGCTGTGAGGGCCCCTGAAAAACTGCCAGGTATGGCCTGAAGGGAAGAACACATATATACCTGACACTTGCGCGGTACCAAGTTTCATCCAGGCACACATGACAACCTAAGCATCTCTGGGTAACCCTCATAGGACTCAACATGGGGTCAAGCACGGATCATTGGGCCCAAGCACTATCATCTCCTGACTTCAGCACTATGGGGCTACTTATTATAATGAATGGCGAGGCTTAAGCACGGTGGGGTATGGCTCTTAATGCAAATTTTGTAACTGCAATTAGGATTGCTCTTAGTAAAACCTCCCAGTAGAAAAACAAACAAACAAATAAATAAAACCTCCTAGTAGAGGAGCCAGAGTGGTAGTATAGCGGGTAGGCCGTTCACCTTGCACGTGGCTGACCCTGGCATCCCACATGGTCCCTAAGCACCACCAGGAGTAATACCTGAGTGCAGAGCCAGAAGTAATCCCGGGTGTAGCTCAAAAAGCCAAAAATATAAAATGAAAAATAAAATAAAATAATCCCCCAAACCCCAAAAAACAAAAACCTCTCAGTGGAGACCCGAAGATGGTTCAGGGGCCTGCTCTCTGGTCTAAGGCCTGACAGTGTACACCTGACAGTGTACAGCTCTATGCTGGAGGTAGGGAGATGGGGTTGTTCCCGGGTCCTGGAGTTTGATCGCTGGCACAGACCACATGCTGAGAAAGATTTTGGAGTCCCCTTCCCGAGCCCTGACATCACAAAGGGACAAGAAGGGGGAAACTAGCGAATCTGCTATGGCACGGCAGGCACAGTACTTCCCACAACTAGCAGAAGGTCTAAGGTCACCTGGCTGACCTCCACTCCCCCGGCTCCACCCCATTTGCTCCCCCAACCTCAGAGGCCTCCCTGCCATGGGCTGCTGGCCCTGGGAAGCTTTTCCCAGGTTGCTGCCTGCTTCAGGCCTGTGCTCCACGCCCCTTCCTCAGTCACCTTGGGCATACAGCACCCTCACAACCCTCCCTTGCCTCTTTTCTGTCTTTATTCACTTATTTTTGGTTTTGGAGCCACACTATGTGGGGCTATTCTCTGCCCTGTGCTCAGGCCTCACTTCTGGCAGTGCTCGGGGACCAAACAGTGCTGGGATGGAAGTGGAGTTTGGTGCATGCAAGGCAAGTACCTGACCCCCTCACCATGGCCCTGGTCCATCTGGCTGTATTTCATTTTTTGAAAAGTTGAAACCCTTCAATAATCTTTATTACCAACTCATGTGGAGTGATGAGCAAACAGCACACAAGTATTCCCATGATTGAGGATGGAATATAAACCTGATAAAGAGTCTCTCTCCATTTGCTCATTGGGGTCATTCCTGACAGTGCTCATGGGAGCACGTGGTGTCAGGGTTTGACCCTGGGTCTCCCTGTAATAAAAGCAGGCACTGTAATCCCTTGAGTTATCTCTATGTCCCTTTAATCTCTTAAACAGCTACAAAAAACACATATATATACCTTAAATGAAATATACGTATGTTTATATATATATATCTTCTGTTTAATAAACATATGTGTGTATATATATGTATTTATTAAACAGAAGTAAAATTCTGTATTGATTTCAGTCCATCTAAAATAGCGTGTAGACGGGGCTGGAGGCGACAGCCCAGCGGGTAGGGTGTTTGCCTTGTACGCGGCTGGCCTGTGCCGGCCCGGGTTCGATCCCGGCATCCCATATGGTCCCCCGAGCACCGTCAGGAGTAATTCCTGAGTGCAGAGCCAGGAGTAGCCCCCCTGAGCATTGCCGGGTGTGACCCAAAAAAAGGCAAAAAAATAAAAATAAAAATAAAATAAAATAGCGTGTGGCAAGGGCGGAACGATAGCCCAGTGGGTAGGGCGTTTGCCTTGCTGCGTGGCTCACCAGGGTTCAAAAACTGGCATCCCATCTGGTCCCCTGAGCACCACTAGGACTAATTCAACTCCAGACAAAAAATCCAGAAATAAAAAATTTCCTCTAAGTGGAAATCTTTCTCCTCCCTGTTCCACTTCCCTTTATTCCTAGACGCAGCCACTAACAGTCTGCAGGCATGTCCCTCTCGGCCCCTGCCTGTCTGCCTCCCAAGACTCCCAAGGAGGATTTTTTAGGCATGTTCACCTTGATGAGCACACGGAGGCCTTCCCCGCTTCAAAGCTGGGTTTATGAGAACCTGAAGAATGTCCTCATGTGGACCTCAGGCAGTAGCCTCAGGGCTCAGTGCAAGCGGCCAGGAGCGGACCCAAAGGCCTGGATGGACAAAAGGGCCTTCATGGAAAAAAAACAAAATCAAACCCCAGGGCCGGTGGGAGGCTCACAGGTGCAGGGCCAGGCTTGACTCTCTGCACAGTGATTTCCTGAGCACTCCTGGAATAACACCTGAGTGATAAACCAGGAGTAGCCCCTGAGCACCACCAGATACGGAAAGTCCCCAAACCTCCCACCAAAAATACAACAAAACCACCAACATTTTTTTTTTCTTTTTTGGGTCACACCCAGCGATGCTCAGGGGTTACTCCTGGCTCTTTGCTCAGGAATTACTCCTAGCAGTGCTCAGAGGACTATGTGGGATGCTGGGAATTGAACCTGGGTTGGCCGTGTACAAGGCAAACGCCCTACCCGCTATGCTATTGCTCCGCCACATACCAACAATTTTTATCTATTGGAAAACAAACATGCACCAGCTGGCACCCAACTCCTGGCTGTGGCTAAAGTGCCATCTCTTTTTTTTTCTGCTTTTTTGGGTCACACCCAGTGATGTTCAGGGGTTACTCCTGGCTCTGCACTCAGGAATTACTCCTGGCGGTGCTTGGGGACCATATGGGATGCCGGGATTGAACCCGGGTTGGCCGCGCAAGGCAAACAACTTACCCGCTGTGCTATCGCTCTGGCCCCAAAGTGCCATCTCTTGTCCCCTTTTGCTCTGAAGGTCAGAGGAGAGATTTGGCAGCCGTTGTTTGCATGCTCGGGCTGGGCTGGAGTGATAGTGCAGCAAGGGAGGGGCTGCCACAGCCAGGAGCCCTGCAGCCTCCCAGCCCAGGCCCACAACCCTTCCGAGTACAGAGGTCTTTCCCTAGACCTGTGCAGTGAACACTGGTAAGGTGATAGAACATTTTTGCTGGAGAGAGAGGAGGGGGCAGTGCAGTCCTGTTACCCAGCATCAAAGCTGGGGACAGACAGGGTCCAGGCTGTCACCCACAGATGCGACGAAGGGGGAGGGGCACGGAAGCTGCGGTCAAAGCCCCCAGTGGCTTGGGATCCTAGTTCCCTGACTTCCCACTGCACCTGCCCACAGCCCAAGAGGGGGGCCTCGGGCCGCCTCTGCTACTAAACGCTTGCGCAGGGTCGTGGCTTCACTGCCACTATCTGGGCTGGCAGGAGGAGCAAGGGCTCACAGCTGGGTGCGGAGGGCAGCTGGGTGGCATGCCCTGAGGGCAGAGAGAGTTGGGAAAGGGGCTGTGGGCTGGCAGGGGCGGCCGGGGATGAGGGGCCCTTTGAAGGTGTGTTCAGAGGATGTCTGACAGGCCAGACTGGAAAGGGGAGCGCCAGCAGCCGGGGAGAGCGGGGAGGCGCGGGGAGCAGCCGGGGCTGCAGCCGGCCTGGGAGCTTGAGGAGCCACGGGCAGGCCTGAGCGGGCCCTGTCTCCCTGTTCACAGCCCTGCACGCAGAGTGGCCGCAGACGACTCTTTTGCAGGCTAAGCACTGACTCACCCTGGAGTCTGCTAAGAAGCTGCTCTGCTGCCTGGGGGCAGAGCTGTGCAGATCCCCAGCCAGGCCACCTCATACCGGATGCCCTAAGCACGTTGACTCCTGGGGGTCTCACGTGTGAAAGGTCTCGGCCGCTGCCAGACCAGTGATCCTGGGCCCTGGAACACTCAGTGACCCTCCAGGACTAGACCCCTCTTGCCTGCCCTCATGCCTCTCCTTACTCTGTGCAAAGCTCTGGCAAAACTAGAGGAAACAAAATTTCAAATCCTGGGCCTGAGCGACAGCCCAGCGGGTAGGGCGTTTGCCTTGCACAGGGCCGGCCTGTGCCGGCCTGGGTTCGATCCCCGGCATCCCATATGGTCCCCCGAGCACCGCCAGGAGTAATTCCCTGAGTGCAGAGCCAGGAGAAACCCCTGAGCATCGCCGGGTGTGAGCCAAAAAGCAAAAAAAAAAAAAAAAAAATTAAATCCTGAATTGATCCCGATACCACAGTTCCCTCCCTCCCTTATTTCCTTTTCTCTCCTCTCTCTCCCTTGCTTCTTTCCTTTTTTCCCTTCCTTCTTTCCTTTTCTTTCTTCACCCTACCTTCTTTCCTTTGTTGTGGGGGACCGAAGACCAGGGCCCCTCACAGTGAATCAAGCATTTGAAGTGGATACCGTGGGGCTCGCTGACCCCTCTGGCTCTGCTGCTCTCCACCAGGCTGTGCTTTGTTGACCCTGTGGGGACCCCGCCACTTCCCTGCAGGCCGTATGATGGGTAGCGAGACTTCCTCGTGGAGACCAGCTCTGCCATAAGCCTCTACCCCCTGGGAGCCCCAGTGTAGGTCCCTGCCCAGGTCCCTCCTGGGCACTGTCTGTTCAGGCCACCAGCATGTGCCAGGCACTGTGGTGCGGTGTGGGGGTGAGTAGTGCCATGGGGTCCTTGCTCCCAAGGAGCTGCATGTGTCGCGTGTACCTGCAAGTCTCTGACAAATAAATAGTACCGTGAGGGGGCCCATCATGAATGCCTGCAACTAGGATGGTGGGCTGAGGGTGCCTTGAACTGGGCAGTCAGAAAAGGCCTCTATAGGAACCACAGGAAGTAACATTTCAGCTGCAACTGGAGTGACAGGAATCTCCAGCGATGCCAACTCCGGAGGAA
This sequence comes from Cryptotis parvus, assembly GCA_021461705.1. Taxonomy (NCBI): domain Eukaryota; kingdom Metazoa; phylum Chordata; class Mammalia; order Eulipotyphla; family Soricidae; genus Cryptotis; species Cryptotis parvus. The sequence goes on along the minus strand of JAJIBD010016466.1, from coordinate 4,165 downwards.
AGCATTTAAGGCAGAGGGGGCTGTGGCCACAGAAGAGAGGCCAGGCCTCTGCTGACCAGTCGGGCGACTCTCTCTGGCCTGGGCTCCACTGCTGCAATCAAGGCTTCTGGGCTTAGCCACCTCTCCCCTATCAGAACATCCTCCCAGGGCCCCAGGCAGCGCTGCAGGGTTCAGAATCTGGGTCCTTCCAGATTGCTGGGGCAGACTTCCATCAGTGGTGATGGACTCAGGCCTGCACTGAAGGTGAGGCTGGTGTCCTCTGGAGAGAAGAGGAACAGGGGAAGGAGGACAGAACTGGGCTGGAGGTCTGGCAGCCATGAGCTGCTCCAAGCGAGGAACTTTGTCTTCACCTTCGTTGTTTATCCTCCTACACCAGGGGCCAGACTAGAAGGGAACAAGGAGGTTTTTTATTTTTGTTTTGGGTCATACCCAAAAAGCTCAGGGCTTATTCTCTGCACTCAGGAATTAGTCCTGGCAGTGCTCAGGGGGATGTTGGGGATTGAACTCGGGTCAGTTGTGTGCAAGGGAAACGCCCTCCCGCTGGGCTAAGGCTCCTGCTCCAATGAGGAACTTTTGAAGTGCCAGGAATTAAACCCAGAGCCTACCACTGAGGGTCATCCCTGAGTTCTGGGAACCGGTGTTTAGTGGTTTCTGTTCAGGGTGACGGAGTCGTCTGGAAACAGCTGCAAGTGACAGATGAACAGCAGGATGAAGTCTACGGCCATACTACCCTGAACGCAGAAGCTAAGCAGGGATTGGGCCTGGTTAGTACTCTTGGATGGGAGGATGAATACACCCAAGGTGCCCAGTGGATACTCTGGGCTTGGGGCCATGGGTGCTGAGGATCAAACCCGTTATTCTCCACAGAAAGCGCTACGCACACGGCGTGCACACACACACACACACACACACACACACACATGCGGCGCGCCTTTTCCTCTCACTGCTCTATCCTCAGTCCTGGCAGGATTACTGAAAGCTACAGACCACCAAGAGAGTTCCAGTAAGAAAGTCAAACCTGGCCTAGGGGAATAGCGCGGTGGCTGAACACCAGCTTCTGCATGCCGTGGTCACGAGCACCAGCCCCTAGAACTGAGGTGCCCTGCGCAGCTTTGCTGTCTGCGATTCCAGGGGCCACAAGCAACTTCCGTTGGCACCAGAAGCCAGCTGTGTGTGAGTGCCACTCCTGGCAAGTTCCCCACTAAGATGATTGTGAGGGCTGATATGTGAGAAGGACCCCAACAAGCACGGCGCGAGCACCAGAGTGACAGCCTGAGTGAGCATAGCGTGCAGCACACTCCCCACCCCCAGTGAGCAGCAAGCAGCCACATGTGCCTGGGTGTCACGTCAGCGTGCGCATGACACCTGTCTTGACCATCACCTTCAGCAGCAGCAACAAAGGGGAGGCAGGTGGGAAGGAAATAAACACAAAAACCAACCAACACAACGCACCTCAGCTCTCCTGGTGCGAGGTGGCTAACCATCAGGGAAACCCCAGAGAGTGCAGGCCACAGGCTGAGCCTCGACTCCTCCTGGGCATCCCCTACAGGCCCCTTTGGGGATGTGGGAGCAGGAGCGAAACACTCACCTGAGCCTTCTCTTGCCAGACAGGAAGTGTGTCTTGCTGGTCCAGCATCCGGGCAATGATGAGGAGGCTGAGCTGGCCGTGCAGCTGCCTGTGAGAGGAGACCCAAGAGAGGCTGAGCAAGAGCAGTCCCCAAGGGGGTGCTTGAAGATAGCTTCCAGGCGTGACAGCTTCTCCCTGTGGGACGCTGGCAAAGGGCTTTCTCCCCTGGTATTTATCATTTTACTTCAAGGTAAAAAAAAAAATGCATGTGGCTAGGGAAATGCACCCAAGGGCTGAGCAATGCTTTGCATGTGGGAGGTCTGGGTTTGACCCTGACATTTGGTCCCCAAGCACTGTTGGGAGTGATCTCAATGCACTGAGCTGGGAGTAGCCCCTGAGCACTGCTGGGTGGCCCCCAAACCTCTCCCCAACAACAACCCCCTCCCAACACCACCAAAAAAGCATGATGTGAAAGTTAAAATAAAAAGCAAGCGAGGGGGCTGGAGCGATAATACATCAGGTAGGGCATTTGCCTTGCACGTGGCTGAGCTGGGTTTGATCCCTAGCATCCCATATGGCCCCTGAGCACTGCCAGGAGTAATTATTTTTTATTTTATTTTTTGGGGGTACTCTCTGGCAATGCTCAGGGGTTACTCCTGGCTTTACACTCAGGAATTACTCCTTCATGCGGGCTCGGGGGACCATATGGGATGCTGGGGATCAAACCTGGGTAGGCCACGTGCAAAGCAAATGCCCTACCCGCTATGTTATCATTCCAGCCAGGAGTAATTCTTTTTTTATTTGGGCAATGCACGGGGTTACTCCTGGAATGCTCGGGGGGGTGGGGGGGGGGGATATGGGCGCGGGACCGGGGCCGGCGGGGTCGGCGTGGGCAAATGCCCCACCGCGGGCTTCGGCTCCGCCCCAAGGAGTAATTTTGAGTGTAGAGTTAGGTGTAACCCCTAAGCACTGCCAGGTGTGACCCCCAAAAAAAAAGCAAAACAAACACAAAAATAAGCAAATGAATCTAGTGTTTAGGAAGAAGGAAAGAGAATGAAAGAAATCAAGGGGAAGACGAGAATGGGAAGTCATCGGTGAACAGGCATGAGGGGCTTCAGTTACACTGGTGATGATATGGGGGAGTGTTGTAGCCAAATGCCCACAGCACAGACTCAGCAACACTGAAAGCGTGAGAGTGGCAACCACTGGGCCTCTGAGATGTGCGTGTAGGTTGACAGGTGGAGATGGGGTTGGAGTTGGGGTGGGGAGGGAATATGGGAACACTGGTGGGAAGAAGCTGATCCTGATGGTGGGATTGGTCTCGAAATAGTCTATGCCTAAAATTCAACTATCAAAAACTCTGTACATCACAATTCTTTACACTTTAAAAAATTGAAAAAAAAATAAACAAATGGAAAAAGAAAGTGACTGGCAATTTCAGAGTGAACACAGTGCTTTTCTATTTTGTTTTGTGGCCACCCCCGGCCATGCTTGGGGCGACTCCCGGCTCCGCCATGCCAGATCACTCCCACTGTGCACACGAGACCAAGTGGTGCTGGGGACCCAACCCAGGCTGTCAGCAGGCCGACTGCACTCATGGAGCTCCCTCCCGGCCTCTACCCGTGTTTTCCTCTATCCCTGTCTGTGCTTATCTGTGGACACGGAGAACCAGAGTGACAGTGTCCTGCATATATGCTGGCCCTTGGATTTTCTTCACAGCGTTAGAATCTTAGGCCTACAGAGGTGGTAGGTATGAGGTGACCCAGTGTGCAAAGATGGTTCTTTGGGGAGCCTCTCCCTGATATAAACCAGGGCCCCAGGGTGGCACCGGGTGAAGCCTGCCCTTTCAAGAGTCCCAGTAAGCAAAGGCGGCCATGGGGTCAGGCTGAGTGCCAGCTGAGGAGAACCTGCCCAGTGGGCACACAAATATGGGGCAAGAGAGGCCCTCACTGGCTACTGAGCCTGGGGATGAAGCGTGAGACAAACATCCTCAAGGCCTCCAGCCCTGAGCCACAGGGCAGTTCCAAAAAAGTCGCTGTAGTCCAGCAGGCTTTGCTGGGCTCCCAATTCTCTCTCTCCAAACAGACCTGGTGTTTGTTGGAGCAGCCAACACCTTCAAGGGCAAACAGCTGGGACTCTTACTTCTCCCCAGGACGTGAGGCACAGGGAGAGGACGGGAAGCAGGGACAGAAGACGAGGCTGGGAGAGTCAGGAACAGGCCTGGGAAGCCAGAGGCGGGGAAGGGGGGCCAGGCTGGCAGGAGGCTCGGGCTTCTCCTCCCCCACCCTCCCTGTCCACAGCCATGAGCGGAGGGTGACATGATCCAGGCACCACCACACACTGCCTGTCCCTGAGGGCAGCAGACACCCAGCACCAGCCCCATACTTGACTCCTGAACAAACCGGCTATGGGGGAAGCCAGGCAGAGCCTTGAAGATGGAGGAAGCAGAAGAAACTCTGACATGGAACTGGCTTTTTCTTTCTTTAGGGGTAGGGGCGGGGAGAGGGGGACGTTGGAGCCTACCCACAGCAGTACTTTGGGGAGCCTGGTACATGGGGCTATTCCTGGCTGTGCCCAGGAGCTATCCCTGGCAGTGCT
>JAJIBD010016465.1:12500-22265 GCA_021461705.1 Cryptotis parvus | reverse complement strand
ATAAATTCACTCCTATGGTGTATAGACTTCTGCAACTTGGTTTGTTTGTTTTGGGGACACATCTGGTGGTACTCAGGGCTTACCCCTGGCTCTGCACTCAGGGATCACTCCTGGTGGAGGCCCAGGGAACATGTGGTGCTGGGGATTAAACCTGGGTCAACTACGTGCAAGGCAAGACCCTTACCTGCTGTACTGTCTCTCTGGCCCCAACTGGGTTTATGGTTGTTGTTGTTGTCTGTTTTATTTACAACTCTTTTGTTTAGAGGGCTTTCAGAAGTATGGGGGGGAGGAGAGGCTGCTTGCCCCTACTCCAAGAAGTCCCCAGTTTTCAGCCTGAAACTGGTATACCTGGAATTTTCATCGGTTTGGCATCTCCACAGAGATCAGTGAAGAAGCAGGGCTGTGGGCATGGCAGTCGGGTGTGGGTGCCATTGCTGGGCTTCCGGCAGGCAGGGACTCAACCTGCCCCTCCCGAGGGTGCCCCAGAGCTTTTGGCTAGTGTACCCATGAATTTTTGCGGTTATCTTGCATTAGTCATGAATTTGGGAAGCTGATCCGTTCCAGAAGAGGAATGTTATCCTGAGAGGGTAGAATGCCACCTAGCGGCTCTTGTTATGAAGAGCAGAAAAGTAGGATTATTAAAAAAAAATCTCAGCACTACTTCCGTGTCCTACATATTTGATATTTATGTATGAAAAAAATTAAAAACTAGAAATTTTGTGTCTTGACTTCTTGCTATATTAATTACAAGTTCAATTAAGTTTCCATTTCCCTTTATTTAACTTCCAAGATATTTCTTTTAACTTCATTGTGAATCTCTTCTATTCATGAAAAGAAGAACAGCAAATAAAAGTGTCATACAAGGGGCCGGAGGGATAGCCCAGCGGGTAGGGTGTTTACCTTGCACAGGGCCAGCCTTTGCCAGCCCGGTTCAATCCCCCAGTACCCCATATGGTCCCCTGAGCACCGCCAGGAGTAATTCCTGAGTGCAGAGCCAGGAGTAACCCCTGAGCATTGTCGGGGGTGACCCAAAAAGCAAAAAAAAAAAAAAAAAGTGTCATACAAAAATCACTACAATGCCGTAAGGTTACGCATATGATTGACTCATTCTGTCCCTTGATGCCCTGTCCAGTGTATGACGTCCTGAATCCTGTTCCTTGCGGTCTGCTTGCCTCCAGTATACAATGACCTGCTTTGGTCTGTTTGGACATTAAACATGTCATGTTCTGTTCAATGTACACTTTTCTAGTCTGAGATCTTGTCACTGGGGCCTCTCTAGAACTTTCCTTAGTCTCTGGCCACAGTCCATGTGGCGTGGGTGAGACCCTGAGCAGTGCTGTCTGTCTGGGCTAAGAGCCATGTGTGGTTGTGCTATCTGTCCGAGAGTAGGTGAGTAGAGGGGAGGAGGGAGAGGTGGCTGAATGCATGGCCTTAACCCATGTACTATCTCTTCAGCTCCTCACATTTCTTTTTTTGGGGGGAGGGGGTCACAGCTGGCAATGCTCAGGGGTTACTCCTGGCTCTACACTCAGGAATTACTTCAGGCAATGCTCAAGGGACCACATTGAATGTCAGGGATCGAACCCAGGTCGGTCACATGCAAAGCAAACACCCTCTCCACTGTACTATTGCTCCAGCCCCAGCCCCTCACATTCTTATAGTTTCTTTCAACACTGCATGGGAGAACCTGTTAACCAATACAATACTGTAGAAACTTTGGAACATAACTTCTTTTTCGTTTATTTTGGGGTTACACCCAGCCTTGATCAGTGGATTCCATGCTAGGGAATTACTCCTGGTGGTGCTCAGAGGACCATATGGGATGCCAGGGATGGACCCAGATCTGCTGTGTGCAAGTCAAGCATCCTACCCACTGTGCTATTGCTCTCACCCCAGTACAGAACTTCTGAGGTTAAATTTAGTCTTGCTCTCTTTGGGATCATTGCTTCGGGGGAAGCCAGCTCCACATCTCAATGAGGCTGAGGAACCGAGACCCTTTGCCAATAACCCTGTAAGTGGGCCTTCGTGGAAACACCTGCCAATGCCAGGAGACTGTAAGCTGGACATCATCTTGACGAATTCCTCAAGAGAGAGACCTTGAGCCAGAACAAACCAAATTAGCTACTCCAGATTTTGGACACAAACAGTATAGCAAACATTTATTAATTTGGCAAAAGATAATAAACTTGTACATTAGCTGATGGGGTCCTAGACACCATCCACCAGAGCCAGAAGCATAAGTTTTTCTCCAACAGCCATTTACATGTAAGCAACTGTATTCTTTTACTCTATAGTTTGTTTGGCAAGTTTGTGTTTTATGTTTAAGGCACTATAAGATTGGTGGCCCCATTTTTTCTCAGAAATGTGGAGATGAAAGAAAAAAGGCAAATGATAGAAACAAAAAGTGGGTGATTAAAAAACAAAATCTGCTGAGGAAATTATAAAACTACTACTGAATTTTTTTTTCCTTGTTACAGCTGTGTTCTGGGCTTACTCCTGGCTCTGCACTCAAAGGGTCGCTTCTGGCGGGTTCAGGGGACTATCTGGTGTGCTGGGAATCAAACCTGGGTCAGATGCATGCAAGGTAAGCACCTTATCCACTGTACCATCTCACCAGTCATTTATATATAGCTTTTAAAGTTCAAGTTTTATTATTTCTTAAAATCAGACCAACATGGCTAGGAAGATAGTACAGGGGTTAAGCATGCAGCTGACACTAGTTCGGTTGGTCCCCCACTGAACACAGAGGCAGGAGTAGACCCTGAGCACTGTTGCGTATGGAAATAAAAAACAGAAAACAGGCCAAGAGAGTCCACAGTAAACCTTTGTATTGGTTTTTCGGGGAACATATCGTGCAGTGCAGAGTGGCTACTCCCTATCTCTCCACCCCTAACTTTTTTAAAAATAGATAAATGTTTTAGTTGCAAACTTGAGTTTTCCCAGCTCTCAGACCCCCCCACTTGGTTTTTTTTGGTTGTTGTTGTTGTTGGTCTGCTAATAACTCTACCAGAAAAGGGGGAAGGAGATGAACAGAAATTTCCTCAAAGAAGAAATACAAATGGCCAAAAGGCACATAAAAAGCTCTCTACATCACTAGTCCTCAAGACGATGCAAATCAAAACAATGAGATATAATCTCACTCTACAGACTGGCACACATCAAATAAATAACCAGTGTAGGCATGGACACAGAAAGGGACTCTGACGCATTGCTAGTGGGAACGCCTATTGGTCCAGCCTTTCTGGGAAATAACATGGACACTCCTCAAAAACCTAGAAATTGAGCTTCCATCAAACCCAGCAGCACCACTCCTGGAAATATACCCTAGTGGCCCCAAAACACAATGCAGAGACATGCCGGGGAGAGCTGCCATCTGGCTCTCCCCTAGCTCAGCTGACCATGAGGCTCCCAGGAGGCAAGACGGGTTTTGGGAGTGGGCCCATCACCTCTGAGGGCCTTGGAAGCAGCCAGATGAGACTCGCTCACCATAAAAGCAGCCATTTTAGCCGACGGACCCCACAGCTCATTAGAACTCACACAAGAGAGATGCTGATCTTAAGACCAGCTCAGAGCAGCCAAGTTCGAGCCCAGGTAGACAGCTCTCAGAGGTGGAAATCACTGGGCGATCCTGGAGATGGAGCTGGGGTCCCCAGTCCCCCTTCCCTGACCCTTCCTGGATGCCTGGTGGCCCCGCCCACAAACTGCCTCGGGGCTGTCGGCCATGATGCAGAGACTCAGACACACTGGGGAGGGCTGCATCCTGCTATCCCAGCCGCATGGTACATCAAACTAGTGGAACCAATCATGTTCTAGAACATATTACAATCTACAATGTATAAGAAAGGGAAGTGAGAAGGAGAGAGAGGAGAGAGAGGAGAGAGAGAGAGAGAGAGAGAGAGAGAGTAAGAGAGAGAGAGAAATAAAGAACCTGCCATGGAGGCAGGCTGGGGGAAGGGGGAGGGAAGGTGGGGACATTGGTGGATGGGAGATGGGCAAGGGTGGAGGGATGGGTGTTGGAACACTGTAGAACCAAAACTCAAATATGAACATCTTGTAATTGTATATCTAATGGTGGTATAATAAAATTAAAAAATAAAAGGGAATAACCAATAGAAGAAAAAAAATGTTGTTTGAGTAACACACGAGCTTAGTTTGGGCAGCTCTGACTGCTCACCCCTAACGTTGCATGGTAACAGTAATAAAGGACAGAGAGATTAAAAAAAAAACAATGCAGAAAATCCATTTGCATTCCTATGTTCATTGCAGCACTATTAATCATAGCCAGAATCTAGAGACAACTCAAGTGTCCAAGAACAGATGAGTGGATAAAGAAATTATGGTACATCTACACAATGGAACACTACGCGAACTGTTATAACAAACAAAAAAACCAGAAACACAAGTCATGACATGTTATACTTGGATGGACATGGAGAGCATCATGCTGAATGAAATGAGTCAGAGAGAGGAAAACATAAAATGACTGCATTCCATTGCAGGTTGTAAAAAAACAGTATGTGAATAATACCAAAAGACAGTAGAAATAAAGGCCTGGAGGACTGGTCCATGTAGGAAGCTTGCCAAGAGTGGGGAGGGAAAGTACTTCAGTATAAATATCCACTGTGACAGATGGTTGGAAATGACCACTCTGGACAAAACCCTGAGTGCTGAAAAGAAAGTGATGTGCACGACACCCTTTTTAGGAAGAGTCGCAAACCCACAGTACCAAAAAGGAAAATGAGAGGGGGTAGAGAGGTATCTGCCATGGGAGGTTGGGGGGGAGCAGTGAGGTGGGAAACTGAGGACCTTCCCTGGTGGCGGGAAATGTGTGTGCACGGTGGAGGGATGGGTGTTGGAACCTGGTATAACTGAAACGCAATCATGAACAACTAACCGTGTATCTCATTTATAAATGAGATAAAATGTATTAAAATTAAATAGTTCATTTATAAATAAAATTCATTCATTAAATAAATTTATTTATAAATAAAATTTATTATTAAAATAAATTTTAGAGTAAGGGTGATGGAGAGATAGTACAGCAGGTAGGGCGCTTGCCTTGCTCTGAGCCAACTGGGGTTTGACCCCCAGCAGCCCTCAAGGTTTCCTGAGAATCAACAGTAGGGATTCTACGAGGGTTAGATGCCGCCTACAAGCAGAAAAAAAGAGAGAATCAAGAACCAAACACCAGGGCTTGTGTACCTAGACAAAGGAGCACTATTTCTGTAAACTGAGGCAGGAGGGGGAGACTTTATCAGGAGCGGGGAGGAAATCAGGCTCCTGGTCAGGTCGAACTGAAGACGGGGCAGCAGAAAATGGCCCGCAACGGTCCAACAGCCGGAAGCAAAGTCTTAATTAAAAGACCGGGCTGGGCGCAGCTACTTTGTTGCAAGGTGATTCCGGCGTGCAGCAGAAACTGGGATCGCTGACACAAAGCGCCGGAACTTCCCCGGAATTCACGAGGCTGGGAGGAAAATGCGCTCTATGCCGGGCGGCGGGGCTGGGCGAGCCTGGGTGACGGGATCTCAGATGGGGGGGCTAGGGGGGGGACGCCCGGGCGGGGCCCTCGGCGGCCGGCGGGTCGGACCCGGACGGACGCGCTGATCCGCTTCCGGCCCGGCGTGGCTACCAGCCGCGTAAACGAGTCTCACGTAATGATCACTTTCGGCTGCTTCCCCGAAGGAAGCGGTGACGTAGAGCTGAGGGGGAACCCAGGCAGGGCGGAAACCTAAGCCATAAAGCAAATCTCGCTGTTTTTTTTTTTTTTTTGGGGGGGGGGTCACACCCGGCAATGCTCAGGGGTTACTCCTGGCGGTGCTCGGGGGACCATATGGGATGCCAGGATCGAACCCGGGCCGGCTGCGTGCAAGGCAAACGCCCTACCCGCTGGGCTATCGCTCCGGCCCGCGCTCATGTTTTTGTAGTTAGGCTGCCTCGGGGCCGATCTAATAAAAACCAGAAGACTCGGAAAAGCAGCACAATCCCAAGAACACGGGAGCTGCGGGAGTCTTCTCCGCGAACCCGCCGCCAACCAGCGTCCCTCTCGGCGAAGCACTTTCCTCCTCCAGAGCTGGAGGCCTCCTCCACTACGGGTCGAGGGAGGCTCAAGCCACGCCGCGCGAACCAGGCTGGTCATGCGCCACAAAAGGATTCGCAGAGCCGGGCGACCCAATGACGCCCTCTTCCTGGCGCTCCCATTGGCTTCGGTCTCCCAAGCGCTCCTGCCCCACTGGCTGCGGGGCCTAGAAGTCCCGCCCCTCTCGGCGCGCGTGCGCATGCGTGGTGGGCGCTGGCCGCAGTGAGCAGGCGCAGCCCCGTGTCGCCTGAAGGGGCGGGCGGTACGGCGCGCGCTGCGTCCGGGCGCTCGGCTTTCCCTCCCGGTCCCGCCCCTCCGTCGCGGCAGCGCGGTGCACCTTGGGATAGGGAGCGATCTCCGAGCGAGGCAGCAAGATGGACGCGGGATTCTTCCGCGTAAGTAGAAGCGCGGGGATCCGGGGTGAGGTGAGAGGCTTGCCGGCGAGAGGCCCGCCGGAGGCCTGACTCGGCACGGGGTGGCCAGCAAGGCCGAGGGCTTCGAAGATCTTCCGTATCTTTCGCCGCCGAGGGACGCTCACCCCCTGCCCTGCGGCGGAGACCGGTGCGCCCCTGCGCAGTCTCCTCCTCCTGGATCGTCCCCTACGCGGCGGCGACGGTCGCCGTGGAAAATGGCGGCGGGAATGGGCCGGGTAGTACTTCGCCTCGCCTTTGCCTAGCGGGCCCTGCAGGCCGAGCTTCGCGCGCCGCGGAGTCTCGGGGCCTAGCGGAGCCGCGAGGAGGAAGTCCCCGGGGGGAGGCCGCGGGAAGCGCTGAGGTGACGGGCGGCGGGAGGGTCCCGGAGCAGACGGCGTGGGGGTCGCCGCCCCGGGAGAGCGTGTGAGGACGCGAGCGGCTCTCCGGGGGAAACGCGGCCCTCGGCGAGGCCGGGTCTGAGGGAGCCCCCGCCCGACTGGGGGCCCGGCGGGGAGGACGCGGACGCCCCCGTGCGCCTCCGCGGGTTCTGCGGGGACGCGCGGAAAGTGGCCCCGGGACTCGTGGTCGCGGCTCCTCCGGGAACGGGCCCCGGGGCGAGAACCGGTTAGAGTCGAAGTTGATCTTTGCTTCGCGTGTGGTCGACGGACTCCACTCCCTGGGGCGCTTGGTCGGCGCCGGGCCGGGCCGGGTGTTTGTCCGGGAAGGAGCTGGGAGCGGGCGATGTGTCGATAACGCCGGAGCGGCCCCTCCGCTGGCCTTTCCGTGGGCCGACTGTTGGTTTCCATCAGAGCTTGCCCCGAGAGTGAGTCGGGGGCCCCCGAGGCCTCTGCCTGCCCCCCGGCCCTGCTTGTCAAAAGTTCCCGCCGCCGCCCCGCGCCCGTTTGCAAGTTTCCAGCCCAGCGTTTTGTTCTTCGTATTTCCCGTGGCCCAGATGCAGTATTTGAAACAAAAGCCCTGTTCAGGTTTTTCTGTTTTCTGTGGGGAGAACTTCCAGTGGTGATGGTTAGGGTTTTGCTTTTTTTAACGAAGTTAGGTTTATTTTTTTTGGATGTTAGTAAAGTCTGGAAGATGAGGGTCTTGAAGAGTTGCCTGAATTTAAGCTTAGTGTACTAACTAGTAAGGCGGAAAGGGTAGCTTTCGTTTGCTGATGTGCACAAGCCAGTTTCTTGCACAGAATCATTTGATAGATGGCCCTACCGGATTCTAGCAAGCATAGAAGAGTGCTGAGACGCTAGGTGGCTTGTTTGCAGGTCAGATGGCTTAAGTAGTGGCCGAGTTTGGGTTTTGGTCAGATTCTTTATAATATTCTTCCCAAAACCAAATTTTCTTGGTCACTTTCCAAGGGACAGTTGGCCAACACGGTGAACCAATCCTATCCACAAGACCATTTATTTCTGTATTTAATTGAGCCAGTAGGAATAGTAAAAGATGAATTGCTGATCACAGTTTTGATTCTCATTTATGCGTATTGTCTGCTGAAATTGAGCTTATTAAAGTAAACCTGCAATTCCATGTTAAGTGTGGAAATCTAACACCTAAAGTTAGTCTTTTCCATTTTCTTCATCTTGTATATGTTGCCACAATAATTTGGCAGTGATGCTTTTACAAGTAAATTAGCCTTGATAGTCTTGTTTGAAAGTATTAAGCATAATAAGTATTTTGTGTTATTAAACTAGCTTTCAGTATATTAGCATAAAGATAATCTTTGGGCTGGAGTGATAGCCCAGAGGGTAGGGCGTTTGCCTGTGCCAGCCCAGGTTAGATCCCCAGCATCCCATATGGTCCCCTGAGCACCGCCAGGGAGTAATCCCTAAGCATTGCCGGGTGTGACCCAAAAAGCAAAAAAAAAAAAAAAAAGATAATCTTTAGTTGCTTTGGGGGAGGTGTTAGCTTTGTGCTGGATATTGCTGTGTTGTTTCACTTGTTATAGTGAGCATACATTTTATAATTTGTATATAGCATTTTTTTTTTTGTTGTTTTTTGGGGTCACACCCGGCGATGCTCAGGGGTTAATCCTGGCTCTGCACTCAGGAATCACTCCTGGTGGTGCTCGGGGGACCACATGGGATGCCGGGATCGAACCCAGGCCGGCATGGACCAGGTGCGTGCAAGGCAAATGCCCTACCCGCTGGGCCATCTCTCCGGCCCTAGTATATTTTTTTTAAGGTCAGCTACATTGAGAATAGACTTTTCTGCACCTGTGCATATTGGTTGTGTTTCTGTTTATATGTAAATTTTTTTTTTTTTTTTTTTTTGCTTTTTGGGTCACACCCGGCAATGCTCAGGGGTTACTCCTGGCTCTGCACTCAGGAATTACTCCTGGCGGTGCTCGGGGGACCATATGGGATGCCGGGATCGAACCCTAGGCCGGCATGGCCGGCCGTGCAAGGCAAACGCCCTACCCGCTGGGCTATCCGCTCCGGCCCTGTTTATATGTAAAGTTTAAGCCATCATTAGATAAAAACGAATTTAATTTTGAACTAATGAAAATGTGTTATCTTTCCTGCAGGGAACAAGTGCAGAACAGGATAATCGGTTCAGCAACAAACAGAAGAAGCTACTAAAGCAGCTGAAATTTGCAGAATGCCTAGAAAAAAGGTAACTTGGAGACTAGCAGTGGTTTTGTAGCCTTTAGGGAGGCAGTCTCCTCTGGCAGTCCTCAAGAGGACTAATGGCCTCTTCCCCAGTTTTACTTGGCCGGTGCTGTGTGCCTCCGGTGCTTTGAGTTATGTCTCTGGCCCCAAATGATAACAAGGCTGTTTGGGTTTTTTGTGTTGATTCCTGGGAATGAACTCAGGTCTCATGCAGAGCATGTGCTGTGTCACTAAACTATCTGTGTGCCCTCTTTGGCATTTCCATAGATCACTTAATTCAAACATTTTGAAATAGATTTCAAAAATGCAGCGTGGTATAAATTCAAAGAAAAACTTTTTTTTTTTTTTTTTTTTTTTTAGAGTTTTGGGACTATAATACAGTGGTGCTCAAGGGCTTATCTCAGGCTCTGCACTCAGGGATCTCTCCTGGTGGGGAGACCATACTGGGTGCTGGGCAAATACCCTACCCATTGTACTATCACTCCAGCCCCGAAAACATGTATAGTTAACATTCCCCCTCTTTGAGCAACCAAATATACAGTGACAGCTAAATAAGACATTATACCAAGCCGTGCACACCCCCAAATAAAAGATGTAACCTAAAATTAAATTCGTTGAAAATTCTTACATGAGCTTTCTTTTAGCAGCTGAGATTACAGTG
>JAJIBD010016465.1:0-7500 GCA_021461705.1 Cryptotis parvus | reverse complement strand
TCTTTTTTGTCTATTTTCAAGTGAGGGGAAACTACTGTTGGAAAGAAGAGATTTCTCATCTAAAAAATTCTGATAAAGTTTGATGTTTCTTTTCTGTTGTTGCTTTAATTGCTCTAGTAAGTTTTTTAGAATACTTGAATCTGCCTGATGAATTCTGATGGAAAATATCTACATTAAAGCTTGCTTTTGCTGGATTTAATTTATTGTATAGGGAAAACACTTAAGTATCCCTTTTTGAGAAGTTGATCTTTGTTCTTAATCTCTTTGGAAATGATTTAAAATCAATCTAGAGTCTGTCGGTGCTTGATATTAACTTATTCTAACTGGTATTCTGGAGAATGTTCTGTTCTCCTTGCTTACCTTTCTCTTAACTCTATCATCTATCAAATAACTTTTAAGGTTATCTTGTTTCTGTAACTTTCAGATATAAACAACTGTGGTATAATAAAAAGGTCATTTCTCCCTTTGATTCTCTTCCTCAATCTACGTTTTCAAAAAAAACTAAAAAAAAATTGCTTTCATCCTAGACGCAAATCCAGATCTCCTTCCCCTAGAAGACGATCTTCCCCTGTCAGGAGAGAGAGAAAGCGCCAGTCATTCTCGATCTCCCCGTCCACAGAACCAAGAGCCGGAGTCCTTCCCCTGCTCCAGAGAAGAAGGAAAAAACTCCAGAGCTCCCTGAGCCATCAGTGAAAGTAAAGGAACCTTCAGTACAAGAGGCCACTTCTACTAGGCAAGTGCACAACATCCATTTATAAATAACAGCTTCATACTATTAATGTGAAAAAGAATTTGGGGTCACACCCAGCAATACTCAGGGGTTACTCCTGGCTCTGCACTCAGGAATTCCTCCTAGCAGAGCTCAGGGAACCATATGGGATGCCGGGGATTGAACCCAGATCAGCCGCATGCAAGGCAAACGCCCTACCTGCCGTGCTATTGCTCCGGCCCCTAACGTGAAAATTTTTTAAAAGATTACACTTTCAGTTTTATTCGTTTTCTTTGTTGTTGTTGTTGTTGTTGTTGTTTTTTGGGGGGGTCACACCTGGCAATGCTCAGGTTACTCTGCACTCAGGAATTAATCCTGGCAGTGCTCCTAGGACCATATAGGATGCTAGGGACTGAACCTGGTTCAGTTGCATGCAAGGCAAACATCCGACCTGCTGTACTATCTCTCTTGCCCCCCTTTTTTTTTTTAAACAAAAGAGGGGGAAATTATGCTGCTGGCTTATCAGAGATTTTGATTGGGGCTAGTTAGAGATTGCTATCAAAGGGCTAGTGGATATGCTTTGTATGCAGAAGACCCTTATTCGAGCCCCCTGAGCATTAAGCCAGATGTGACCCAAGAAATTTCACATTGGATAAAATTTAAGTGCTCTGAAATGTCATTCCTGATACTGCTGTAGATAACTTGGCATATGAAAAAAAAAGTCAGAATTGTTGCAGGTTTGCTCTTCAAGCACGTTTCCCTTGAACATATATCTTGCTTTCTTATCTGTCTCTTTGCATTATCTACTCTCTGGAGAAGGAGGTGTTCACTTTTTTTGGTGGGGTAGGGGACACACCCAGTAATGCTCTGTTTACTCCTGGCTCTGCACGTAGAAATTACTTCTGGCAGTGCTTGGGGGACCATATGGGGTGCCAGAGATCGAGCCTCACGTCGGCCACATGCAAGGAAAACACCCTCCTACTCACTGTACTGTTGGTCTGGCCGATCTCTTTTTTTTTTTTGGCGGGGTGTCACACACAGCAACACTCGGGTTACTCCTGACTCTTCCCTCAAGAATTACTCCCGGTGGTGCTCAGGGGACCATATGGGATGCTGGGGATCCAACCTGGGTGTGACCCAACCCGCCTCCCACCCAAGAAATGTCGCTAGTTGCATATTAGATATCTCTGATGCATCTGTTTTGGAGCTTACATCGTTTTTCATTACTAAGAAATTTTGAAAAGGGAGAAGTAATGAGCTTTTGTGTCCACAGTGACATCCTGAAAGTTCCCAAGCCTGAACCCGTACCCAGAACCTAAAGAGCCTTCTCCAGAGAAAAAATTCCAAAAAGGAAAAAGAAAAGGAGAAGACACGACCAAGATCTCGGTCGCGATCCAAATCAAGGTCTCGAACACGTTCTCGCTCTCCTTCTCACACTCGACCAAGGCGACGCCACAGATCCCGATCACGGTGAGTTGAAGCTTTAGGATCAGTGTAGATTTTGATTGATGTAGTTTTTGGTTTGGGGTCACATCCAGTGATGTACAGGCTATGTGCTCAGTTATAACTTTCGTGAGAGCTCACGAAACCATATAGGGTGCTGGGGATCAAACCCAGGTTGGTAGCATGCTAAGGCAAGCGGCTTACCACTGTATCATCTATCATCTCTTCAACCCCTTTTTGTTAGTGTTTTTTTGTGTTGTGTGTGTGTGTTGGTACTGGGAGTCCCTGGGCATGTGCTTCCCTCGGGTAGAATATAAGTAATTTTAAAATGTCAGAAAAATATTTAGAGTTGTTTCTTTAGGTAATTTTTAAACTATCGAGTGAGAAAAATATTTAGAGTTGTTTCTTTAGGTAATTTTTAAACTATCGAGTGATTTTTTTTTTCCCTTGCTCCTAACACATTCAGATCTTGATTTTGTTTTGATGTGCAGATCGTACTCCCTAGAAGGCGGCCAAGCCCAAGAAGGCGTCCATCTCCTCGAAGACGGTCTCCACCAAGAGCGAATGCCTCCTCCACCCCGGCACAGAAGAAGCAGATCTCCAGTGAGAAGGTGAGGACTATAAAGGGGTCAGATGTGTGTTCACACTATTGTTTTATTATTGTCCCCCTAGAAGAAGGAATTCATGGGTGATAGTAGATAACTTCTTTTTCAGAACCCATCTGATTTGAGGTTCAGTGCTGTCATTTGTGTTATTGAAAAACTACTAATCCGAGGTGGGAAGTAGACAAGTATATAGTATGGTTTTGGAGGTAGTGGGGTTTTTGTGGTTTTTGGGGTTGCTGGTTTTTTTTTTTTTAATTTTTGTGGTGGTGGGGCACACCTTTGGTGCTCTGGACCCCCTGGCAGTGCTTGAGGACCATTCACATTGAGAATTCAATGTGAATTTGGTTGAGATTCTAACCAAATCACAGCCACATGCTAATAAGCGGCACCTTGTTCTTTATACTGTTTTTTTCTAGGCCACAAAGTGGGTTTTGCTCTCTCTCTTTTTTTTTTTTAATTTGGGGACCACATCTAGTAGTGCTAGGAGACCATGGAATGAGGAGGACCAGACTTGTACCTCCCCACATGCAAAACATGCTCTTAACCAAGCTACTCGAACTTAATAGCATATTAGTTTTTAACCCTTTGTTCAGGTGCCACAGCCAGCAGTAGTCAGGGCTTACTCTTGTCTCTGTGCTATTGGATTTTTCCTGTTGGGCTCAGTGACAATATGGGGTGCCGTTGATCTAACCCAGGGTGGTTGAGTGCTGGCAGATGCCCCACCCATTATATTATCTTTCTAGCCCCAACAGTTTAATCCAAGTCAAGAAACCCTACAGGGAAGGGACTAACTTAATCCATTTTCCTTTAACTTCAAGTTACTTTGTGCTGCAGAACCAGAAAGTTGCATTTGCCAGTATTGAAATCCATTTCCATTATGCTTTTTTTCCCCAAATGTTTCTCATTAGAAGTAATCTGTGGATAGACATTAGCCTAGTTATTTTTTAAAGAGATTGAGTGTAAAGTAAGTGCTGCGACCAATGTTATTTGAGAAAAACTTGATTGCCATAAAATAACATGTTAGTGTCTATCATTTAAAAAAAAACACAGTTGATGCGGTGGCATTTTATTTCTTTCTGATAATATCCCTTAGTTTGGGAAGGAATTATGCTTATACTTCAGAGTATTCTTGGGAGTATTTTTTGGGGTGGGGTGGGTTACATGTGTCTGCTCAGGATTTATGCCTAGCTTTCTGCCTAGGGATAACTCTTAGGTGTGCTTAGTGGAACATATGTGGTGCCAAGGATCAAATCAGGGTTGGCGGTATTCAAGGCAACCTTGCCTCCTGTACCATCTCCAGTCCTGTTGGGAGATCGTTTAAGGGGTGACTCATATTTTTAGGAAACTCACTCAGTAATTTGTTACTAATATTTCAGAAATTTTATTTTTTGGCTTTTTGGGTCACACCCGGCAATGCTCAGGGGTTTCTCCTGGCTCTGCACTCAGGAATTACTCCTGGCGGTGCTCAGGGGACCACATGGGTTGCGGGGATCGAACCCTGTCCGGCATAGGCTGGTGCGTGCAAGGCAAACGCCTATGCGCTGGGCTATCGCCCGGCCCCAGAATGTTATATTTTGAAAGATTTTTATTGGGACTAAAGAGCATACAGCAGGCAAGGCCCTTGGCTTGCATGTGGGTGACCAGAGTTTGTTCTGCAATGTCATAGATGGTCCCCCTGAATACAGGCAGTGTGACCCAGAAACAAAGATTTCTTTTTCCTTGGGAAAGATTATTGTCAAAGTATAATATTAATGATGTAGCCCATCATTTTAAAGCATCACAGTTCCTAAAATTCAGATGTGTTTATCCTCAGGAAAAACAGTGCTGCTGCATTGTAGTGCAGGACTAGTGGAAAGAGCTACTTTCTATCTTGGAGTTTGCAAGCAGCATGTTTAGTTGTGCTTAGTTTTAGTCAAAATATTTGCGGATTGTGTAAGATTCCCTTTCAGCCAGCTTTTATCTCACACTTAAGGTAGGGTTTCTTTTTTTTCAGGTTCTCAGGAATTCTTCTGCCAAAGGTGAATTCTGCAGGTACACATAATTGCAACAGAACTTAACGCAGAATTCGCGAGGTCCCTGCTTCTAACTTTATGTAGCTAATCGAATTTCTTACTTTGCACATTTTTTAAATGCAATCTACAGGTCGACATTGTGTTACTGAGTAAAAACATTTTACCGTCCATATTTTACATGCAAACTCCAAAACATTGGTACCATTTTTGAGGAATGAAGACTGGTTATTTATATTATAGTATTTCATTATAGCACTAGGCATATTTTGCAACTGCATAGACAGGTATTTATTAGAATAACTTCTATTTAGTTCCAGAACTAGCTGGTTTCATAGGTAGTTTTAGTCCCATCTTTAAGAAAGTCATTTATGTGCTTAGCTACATAAACTCAAAAGTCAGATAAAGATAGTTTATTTTTGTGTAAACAGTAATCCCTGTAAGACCTTTAAAAAATGAATAGTTGGGGCCAGAGCGATAGCCCAGTGGGTAGGGTGTTTGCCTGGCACGCGGCCGGCCCATGCCGGCCCGGGTTTGATCCCCGGCATCCCATATGGTCCCCCGAGCACCACCAAGAGTAATTACTGAGTGCAGAGCCAGGAGAAACCCCTGAGCATTGCCGGGTGTGACCCCCTTAAGAAAAAGCCCAAAAAAAAATTTAATGAGTATAAATACTCTCATTTCCGCAGAAGAAGGCGTTCATCAGCATCTTTGTCTGGGAGTAGCTCATCATCGTCTTCATCTCGTTCCCGGTCACCGCCAAAGAAGCCTCCTAAGAGGACATCCAGCCCCCTCGAAAAACTCGTAGGTTGTCTCCTTCCGACAAGTCCTCCGAGGCGAAGACATAGGCCATCGCCCCCAGCAAGTCCACCTCCAAAATCTCGTCATTCCCCACACCCCAGCAGTCAAATCGTACAAGAAAAAGTCGTGTTTCTGTCTCTCCTGGGAGATCTTCAGGTAAAGGTAAAAATCCAGCATACATTTTAAAATTTTTTCCTAGGTAAAGTGCCTCATCTTTTGTCGCTCTCTTCCTCAAAGTATTAAGTAATTATGTGATATTTGTACCTTGCATTCTTTGTTTGCTTAAAGGCTTACCTTTTCTGTTTTAAGTTCTCCAATCTGTTGAAATAGTTTACTTGTAAAAATTTTGGTTTTTAGTAGTGTCTTCTGGCCTTGAATAGGTGGAGAAACTAAGAGACTGGTTAACTTTTTGTTCTGAAGATTTTTATTTTATAGTATTAATTGAGTACTTTATATTTTCTTGTGCAAATTGTTCTCCTGAGGAAGGACACAGTGTTCTTTTTTTTTTCTTTCTGGGTCACACCTGGCAATGCTCAGGGGTTACTCCTGGCTCTGCACTCAGGAGTTACTCCTGGCGGTGCTCAGGGGACCATATGGGATGCCGGGATCGAACCTGGGCCGACATGAGCCGGCCGTGTGCAAGGCAAACACCCTACCCGCTGGGCATCGCTCCGGCCCACAGTGTTCTTTAAAGGACTGATTTTTTAAAAAAATTAGCCTCTGGGCAGGGTTTCCCCCCTTTTTTTTTGGTCACACCCGGCAATGCTCAGGGGTTACTCCTGGCTCTTTGCTCAGGAATTATTCCTGGTGGTGCTCGGGGACCATATGGGATGCTGAGGATCGAACCTGGGTCAGCAGCATGCAAGGCAAACCGCCCTCCCCACTGTGCTAACGCTCTGGCTCTAGGGCTGGGTTCTTCTAAGAGCTGTCCTTTTGAAGCTTGAGTCTGAGAAATTTATGATCTGTTATGCAATCAGGCAAGTAGAATGCTGTGTTGTTGTTACTAAAGATTGTAGTTTATTTGTTCTTTTTTATTTATTTTTATTTTTTTATTTTTATTTTTATTTTTTTTTGCTTTTTTGGGTCACACCCAGCAATGCTCAGGGGTTTCTCCTGGCTCTGCACTCAGGAATCACTCCTGGCGGTGCTGGGGGACCATATGGGATGCCAGGGATCAAACCCAGGCTGGCATGGGCCAGCCCGCGTGCAAGGCAAACGCCCTACCCGCTGGGCTATCGCCTCCAGCCCCTATTTGTCCTTTTTTAAATTCCTTACTTGTGGGGAGAAAAACTGGGCTCTATTTGATTTCAGGGGTTCTGGTACTTAGGGCTGTTATAGTAAAATAAGCCTGAAAGGTGAGTTGGGTGGGAACTGTGGAGGTTCTAAAAGCTGCTATAATTAATAGATTTTATTGCTGGGGAAAGAGGGCAATAGAGAATATCTTGACCCAGGGTTTCACATACACATGGCATTTAATTTACTCTTGAGCTGTCCCCCAGGTCAAGTTTTGCATTGCTGGGTTTTGTTGACGGGGGTTGGGAGAGTGTGCATCCTTGGTGTGCTTGGAACCATTAAGTGCCATAGATCAAACCTGGGCGTATTTCCCCATAAATGGGGCTACATCCAGTGCTTAGGACTTACTCCTGGCCTTGTGCTCAGGAATCATTCCTGGTGGTGCTTGGGGAACCATCTGCAGTGTGGGGCTGAACCAGTTATGGGCCACATTATAAGGCAAGACCCTCTTACCTCTCTGGCCCAAATAGTTAGGCTTTAAATGAACTCTGTAGGTTAATCTATACTGGGGTTGCTTTGATCATATTAAACTTTCAGGTTAGAAATGAGAATAGTGACTTTTGCTCCCTTATAAAGCTTGGGTTTTGCCTTGAACACATCTTTCTCTTCCTTCGTTTCTCAAAGTACTTTTTTTTTTTTT
>JAJIBD010016464.1:0-17696 GCA_021461705.1 Cryptotis parvus | reverse complement strand
CTGGAGAAGGAGGAGGGGCGGCCGCAGCTGCATCCAGCCCCCTTGGCTTCCTTCCCAGCGCTCCTTCGCCGCCTCCTCCTCTTCCCTCCTGTATGAGTCAGGCATTTCCCGGGGATTTGGAACAGCCACTCGCGGCCCGAGTTCCCGGAGCTGTAGCCGCCGCCGCCGTTGCTCCAGGAGCGCCAGTGCTGGGGCCGCCACCGCGGCGGCGGGAGCACCCGCGTCCCGGGCGCGCACGGACCATGGAGAGGGCGGCCCAGGGCGCAGACGGCGGGGCAGCAATAGCAGCAGCCGCAGCAGTAGCCGCGCCACCTCGGCGGGCTCCTCGCCCTCCTGCTCCTTGGCCAGCCGGGGGTGTCCAGCCGATCGGCGGCGGCCGGGCTCGGCGGCGGAGGCAGCCGCAGCAGCCCGGGTTCGGTGGCCGCTAGCCCGTCTGGGGGCGGCGGCCGCAGGAGGAGGCCGGCGCTCGAGGGTGTGCTCAGCAAATACACCAACCTCCTGCAGGGCTGGCAGAACAGGTAACGCGCCCCCCCGCGCGCCGCCCCGGGCTGTGTGTGACTGTGGAGTCCCCCCCTCCCCCCTCCACCCCTACGGCGTGCGGGAGATCGGTCCAGCACCGGCCCCTTCCCGCTTCCCGGCTCCTCTCCAAGGCGGAGTGCTTGGGAGGGACGAGGTGCCTGGTCACCCCACTCAGGGGCTGCGCCGCAGTGGCGGGGAGGGAGGGGACAGCACCTGCGGGCACCGGGCTGGGCTTCTCGGCTCTGCGTGCGTGCAGGCTCCCGCACTGCACTGGTCAAGGGACGTAGAGGGGCGAGCTTTATGTCCCGAGGCAGCAAGCCTCTCACTCACCGCGTCTGGTCTCGAGCCTGGCAAGTGTCCTCAAACCAGAGTTCACTTACAACTTCAGTGTTTGGAAACACCAGGAGCAAACCCCCTCCCCAAAAAAAAAAAACAAAATAAAAACAAACAAACAAAAAAAAGTGCCACTGATCCCCGGCGCCTTCTGGCGCGCGGGGTGCTCCCACCCCAGCTGACGACTTGGAACCTTCTGTCTCTGCTACGAAGTGGAGTAGATTTGTATAGTATCCGCTCGGCTTTCAAAACTATCTTCACTATCATTATCACCATCACCACCACCACCCATCATCATCATCATCATCATCACCACCATCATCATCATCATCACCATCATCATCACCACCATCATCATCGTCATCTCCCTTTCCGTGCCTTTGAAGTCAGGCTGCCTGTGCCCCTCGCGTTTGGGAAGTCTAGTTAAGGACACGTGTCACTATCTGGTTGCTAAGGGAAGGGGCCTCCCAGCGCCCAGTGGTGGTGGTTGCCGGGTGGGTTTCCTTAGCGAGGCAGATTTGAAAGCAGCAGATGTGGCACTCTGCTGTTTACATTTTTAACTTGCTTTTGGAAAACCAACAAGAGGGAAATACAAATGTCCTTACCGGAGAATGGGGCTTTTTTGAGAGGCCACTGAGGAGGTCTTTGGTCGTGCCTTTGGTAGGGCGCTAAGGACAGGGCTGCTTGGGAGGCCCTAAGGCTGCTTGGGAGATCTGGATTAGCTTCTGGGAGCTCTCGCCTGTCTTCGCTGGGGTGGGCTTGAGTTTTTGGTGTTCGCTCCAGGTAGATTGTCTGCGGAGGTTCAGTGTTCGTTAACCTCTGACACATCAGAGGTTATTTACAGGAAAGGCGTCGGGAGGAAGATGAGTGAGTACCCACGGAAACTGTTTCTCTGCTGGTGTTGGAGAAACTTCCCAGTCACCTGGGTTGCCGTGGAGATCTGTCTGCTGCTCTGTTAGTGGAAGTTGCTCTTTAACTTTTTAAATCCTTTTTGTTTCTCAAAATAGCCCCAGTGTCTGCTCTTGCCTCTCCTTTTCCCACTTCAATTCTTGAAAGCTGAAAAAGAATAGATAGAATGTGTGGGAGGGTAGGGAGAGAGATGACTAAATCTGATTCCACTGCTTGGCTAATTGTGTCATTTTTCAAGGCACCTCAAGTTACCTTGACAGATACAATTTTTTTTTTTTTTTTTTTTTTTTTTGCTTTTTGGGTCACACAGGCGATGCTCAGGGGTTTCTCCTGGCTCTTTGCTCAGGAATTACTCCTGGCGGTGCTCGGGGGACCATATGGGATGCCGGGATCGAACCCGGCCGGCATGAACCGCCGCGCAAGGCAAACGCCCTACCCGCTGGGCTATCCGCTCCGCCCCAAGATACAATGTTTTGTGTTCTGGAAAGTCACTTTTCTTTCATGCTGTCTTCCCCCCTTCCCACCCCCAGGAGCTTATGAGACAGACCAACAGAGCTTTTTCGAAGGATTAAAGTTATTTAATTTGGGGATGGTATTTTACCTGGAAAGCATATTAAAGGATTTGTTCTATGGGGTGGATTTAGGAGTGCTTCATGCTTCTGTGTAATTTGAAATCCGCCAGGGTTTTTAGTTTGAGAAGCGGAAACGTTACTAATAAGCAGAAGCAATATCATTGAGACCACTTAGATGATTGCAGGTTCTAGAGGTGAATGTGGGCCTGTCTGTGCTTGGCGCATCTTCGTTGAGTTTGTTTACTGCTTGCATTGTTTTTGTTTTTTGTTTTTTTTTTGCTTTTTGTGTCACACCCGGCGACGCTGAGGGGTTACTCCTGGCTCTGCACTCAGAAATACTCCTGGCGGTGCTCGGGGGACCATATGGGATGCCGGGGATTGAACCCAGGCTGGCACAGGCCAGCCGTGTGCAAGGCAAACGCCCCTACCCACTGGGTTATCGCTCCGCCCGAATTGTGGTTTTTTTTTTTTTTTTTTTTTTTTTTTTAATTACAGAAAATTCACTTTTCTAAGTCTGCTCAGCCCCATAAAGCATATATTTATTTATTTTTATTTTGGATCACACTCAGGGACTACAACTGGCATTGCACTCAGGAATTACTCCTGGTGGTGCTCTGGGGACCATATGGGATGCTGGAGATTGAACCTGGGTGAGTCGCGGCAAGGCAAATGCCCTACCCTCTGTACTATCGCTCCAGCCCCCCATATATTTAAATTGTTATTGTTTGGGGGGACGAGGACACATCCTGTTGTACTCAGGGCAATACTCCTAGTTCTGTGTTCAGGGTCAGTCCTGGTTGGACTGAGGTAGAACATTTGTGTTTTTAGGGATTGAAGCTGGATTGGCTGTGTGCAAGACAAGTGCTTCACCTGCTGTACTCCCCCTCTCGTCCCAGCAAAGCATATATTCTCTATATTCAATGTCCTATTTGCCTTTCTTGGTAGCATTGTAATTTGTAACCCTTTGCTCCTGAAAAAAGTCATTTTTGGGCCAGAACAGAAACTCAACAATGTAAAGAGAGATTCCAAGAAAGGAACCTTTAAGACACTTCAACTTCAGAGTTTGGGCTACTGGCTTACACTCATTGGCAGAGAGACGGTGATGTCATCAGAGCCCAGGGAAAACATGCATTGAGGGGGCTTTTTAACATCCTTTACAGTCATTGAAGGCACTCTCAGCCATCATAGCCTGTAGAGACTGTAGAACAGGGCTCAAGAGTAGGAACCGGGCAATAGTCCAGCGGGTAAGGCATTTGCCTTGCAGGCAGCCGACCCAGGTTCGATCCCCGCCATCCCATATGATCCCTGAGCACCGCCAGGAGTAATTTCTGAGTGCAGAGCCAGGAGTAACCCCTGAGTATCACCAGGTGTGACCAAAAAAAAAAAAAAAAAGTAAATGCATCCTAGTAAATAATCATCAGAATTCAGAAAGTAACAAGTGCTTTGCAGAGTTAACATTTTTATTTTTTTGTGTTCAGTGATGAACTAAAGGCAAATATTTGTGGGAATTGTTTTGGGTGAACCCATCTTTGCTGTGCCTCCAGAGCAATATCTATTCACCCTCTGATTTTCATAGGGAGTGAGCTTCTGGGAGAGGGTCCCCGGAACTGGGGGGAAGCAAGCCAGCACCAGGTTCAAGTGGACTAGAGGAGGAATGTAAGACTGCTCAGGTTGCCTGGAAAGATTTTAGTCAGGGAGGCAAGACAGTCTGACTTGTGCTTTAAATAGTTTGCTCTGTCAGTAGCCTGCAGGTGAATCTTTCCCGGGCCCAGCCTGGCAAGCAGAGACCAGTTAGGAGCCCAGCATGGGGAGTCCAGGCAAGAGATGATGGGGCTTGGGTTGGCGGGGGGCAAAGGTGATAAAGAGACAGACTAGCAGTAAGGAGGCAGGAAGTTGCTGATAGATGGGGAGGAGGAGAGAGATGGTGGAGAATCAAGAGTGCAGGCAGAGAGGACAGGTGCCTTTTAGGGGAGACCAGGATCACAGAAGTGGAAATATTTGTGGGTAACATGGAAGGCAGTGTTGGATCAGTTTGAGTTCTCTCCCTCTGGCAAGCAGTTGGTTGTACCAGCTTGCCAATGCCCTGTGGCCAATATTATACTCAGACCCCTCCTTAGAGGCACTGGGCTGCGATGGAGTCACAGTGCAGCGGGCTGGTGCTTGCTTTGCATGCAGCTGATCCTGGATGCTTGTGGTCCTAGAGTCCCAGGGTGATTCCTGAGCACAGAGCTAGAAGGAAGCCTTAAGGACTGCAGGTTTTTCTCCAAAAGCAACCAATAATTGAACAGGCTAGTCATGAGAAAGGACTGAGAATAGAATGTAGTGGTGTCTGGCAAATGCTGACTTTATCGGGATCTCCATTTCATCTTTTCTTAAGTAGATCTTTTGTGGTCCACAGATCTTGGTTTAGTTTCTTCTTTGTCTTCCGTCTTCTGTCTTCGTTGACTTTGTCATGTTCTTCCTTTTCCTCATTGTCTTTTTCTTTATTAATTTTGTGGGTGTATGTTGGGCTATCCCTAGCAATGCTCTGCATTCAGGAATCATGAATGGTGCTTGGGGAACCATACAGGATGTCGTCAGCCATTGCAAGCGCCTTGGTTTAGTTTCTGAGTGGTTTGGTTATGGGGCCATTTTAGCTATGGGGTTCTTTGAAGAGATGTGATGTCTCCATGTTGAAGGGTTGTAAAAACTTGGAGCCAAACATTCCCATTTCTCTAGGGAGTGACTTACCCTCTTTCCTAACCTCTCTTCTCTACTGGAATTTACTCTCAGCACTTAACCACCTTTTGTCATGATCCATAGGTAACTTTTTGGGGGGTTTCTCTGCACTGCCATAGGATTCTTGATGACTCACAATGATTTTAGGTCTTGTCCTAATCTTTTCCTGAATCCCTGTGTTTAGAGCAGGGTCTGGCATCCAATAAGAGTTTTGCAATAGTGTTGAATGAGTAGGAAAATACAAGAGTGGCAGAGTAGAAATCAACCAGGATTTAGTTCTACTTTGGCCAGTGTTTACTGCTCATAGAATTCTTGGTTCTCTACCTTAGTTTTTTTCTATGTTTGCTATATCCTCTGCTCTTGGCTCTCCTCAGGGTTGGCTCTGACTTAGCTGTATCCTGCTCACCCCAACCACAGCCTATGCAGCCACTGAAGTGTGGGCCTTTAGAGGGCCCAGTGTCGGGGTTTGCTTCTGGTTCCTTCTCTTTCAACAGCTTTCCGAATGCAGGGGTTTAGTATTAAGCCGTGATTTCCCAGAATTGGGGGCTATGTGAACCGTTTAGAAAAGTCAGTGGGGTGATAGTCATTTGTAAAACCATGAAAGTAAAATGAATGTTTTTTCTTTCTTTCTTTTTTTCTTTTGGGTCATACCCAGTGATGCTCAGGAGTTACTCCTGGCTCTTCATTGAGGAATTACTCTTGGCAGTGCTTGGAGACCATATGGGATGCCAGGGATCAATCCGGTCGGCCACGTGCAATGCCCTCCCCGCTGTGCTATCACTCCGGCCCCAAAATGAATGTTTTTGCGTCACCCTTATAACCTGAGAGGTAACTGGTGATACCGGTTAAAATGGCTGTTCTGAATTTGCTGTCTCTGGCCCGGAAAACCTGCTCACACATCTTGCTGTCTCAGTTGCCGAATTGTTCTGGGCCTGCACATTCAATCCTTTAGAGATGCTAGATTGCCTCATTGACATTAATAATGAAGGGGTGTTGCCTAGGTTACAAAACAGAGCATAACATGATTTATCCTTCAAAATATTTCTTGAGGGGCTGGGAGACGTTGCAGTGGGCCAAGCTCTGGCCTTGCAAATATGAGGCCTTGGTTCCATTCTTGATGTAGCCAGTGGACACATAGTCTGATTCTGGCATCTCTGCTTGCTGCGGTAACATCAGCGGAGGGAAGGGAAG
This sequence comes from Cryptotis parvus, assembly GCA_021461705.1. Classification (NCBI taxonomy): domain Eukaryota; kingdom Metazoa; phylum Chordata; class Mammalia; order Eulipotyphla; family Soricidae; genus Cryptotis; species Cryptotis parvus. The sequence goes on along the minus strand of JAJIBD010016464.1, from coordinate 11,454 downwards.
GGGTTATGAAACCAAACAAAATTGTTATTGTTGCACCTGCTTTGGGTTAGCTACTTCCCTGCAGGATCTGCTCAATTCTCCTTTAAAAATTAGGTTGTAGCTGTTGGAGCAATAATACCACAAGGTAGGGCGATAATTCAACAAGGTAGGGCGCTTGCCTTGACTGTGGCTGACCTGGGTTCGGTCTCTGGTCTATATATTAGCCCCTAGCCTAGCTAGGAGTGATCCTTGAGCACAGAGCCAGAAGTAATCTCTGAGTGCCCGTAGGTGTGACACCAACACAAAAAATATTTAGAGCTAAGTTGTAGAGCTAAATTGTAGCCCTAAATTATAGGACTGGAGGGATAATGCAGGGGTCAAGGCACTTACCTTGCATGCAGCCAACACTAATTTAATCCCAGCATGTCCACCGAATATGGTGGGTGTGGCACCCCCAGGGTTAGCCTGAGCAGAGAGCCAGGAATATCTCCTGAGCACTCTCCTGAGAGTTTCCCATACTCTGAGTCATACTGCCTGAGTCCAAAGGCTGGAGTACTTGAGGGGATTAATATTCCCCCTCAGTGGTTCCTGTGGGTTTCTCCGTGGTTGGTGAGATTCTGGGTGATACTAATTTTCATCTCTTTTCTCTTTTCTATTATCTTTTTCCCCTAACGTGGATCTACCTTCATTTCTCAGATTGAAAATGTTGAGAAAAAGAAAAGCTGTCCTCGTCTTATAGTATAACTCTGAATAACGGAAATTAAATCCAGAGGATAGATTTGGAAGCCTTTCATACTCTCAGAAAAGGACACATTTCATAACTGAATATAGTTCAGTGAATTCACACTTCCAAATTCCATTTATTTGGGTTTGGGCGCCACACACCAAGGTGCTCAGGAATTTCTTCTAGCTCACTTTACAGGAATTGCTCTCTAGAGTGCTTGGGGAACCAGGTGGTACCCGGGGATAAGTGTGGGGAGTCTGGCATGCAAAGCATATGCTCCAGATCAAGAAACAGCAGCTACCTTTCCCTCCTCTTCACAGTTATAATACTGTGGGGGGTCCCATATGTCTGAATCCCCAGTTCCTAGGCTAGGTCGCTTCTTGAATTTCCTATCTTGCTTTATGTGATTTTTGCATCAGGCTTTTTCCTTAATATTTTGTGTGTGCACTTGTTGCTGTATGGTTGTGGTCTGCTTGTTTTCTTTTTTTTCTTTTTCTTCCTTCAAATTTTATTACACCACTTTTAGACATACAATTGCAAGATGCTCATGTTGAGTTTTGGTTCTACAGTGATCCAAAACCCATCCCTCCACCCGAACCCATCTCCCATCACTAATGCCCCCCACATCCCTCCCCCCCACTCACACCTCAACTGCTTGGCGGGTTCTGTATGTCTTTTCTCTCCTCTCTATCTCTCCCTTCCGCCTACCTTTCCTACACATCGTAGAATGCAGTACATTAAAGGACATAACTGTTTTCACTATGGTCAGTGTCCAGACAGTGAGTATGGCAGCTAATGTGGTGGGCGAGTCTCATCCGACTGCTTCCGGGACCCCCCAGAGGTGATGGGCCCACTCCCAAAACCCGTCTGTCCACCTGGGGGCCCCATGGTCAGCTGAGCCTGGGGAGAGCCGATTTCCAGCTTCCCCAGCTGCGTCTGAGGCCCGGCATGCTATGGCTGGTCGCTCCAGGGCAGCTCCTGGGCAGGGGCCCACAGGACTCAGACAAAATGGAGGGGGAATGCTTGTTTTCATTGTTGTTTGGTATCACTAGGCATATTTGTGGCTATGTTGATTAATATTGAGCTTTCTCCAGCTTTTAGTCTTGTGCATATCTAGTTTGTGTGTCTGCTGAATATATGTGTGTGTTTTTCTCTAGGTGCCTATCTGGAGTCAGAAATCTGGCTTACAATATTTGTAGATGTCCAGCTTACTAGATGCTGCCAGGGAGAGTTTTCCAAAGTGATTGTCTCTGTTTTTTACGTCTCCCAGGATAGTTGGGTGTTCCAAGTGTTCCACATCCTTCTCTCTTGATATGATCTTTTGTTTCCCTTTTGGCCAATCTGGTGGCTATGTGATGGTAGCTCGTTGTCTTTCCCTGATGGTATTAAAATTTAGCATCTTTCCACGTGGCTCTTGGCCATCTGGCTGCCATAGTTTATGCAGTGCTATTGAAATCCTTTGCTCATTTATGTATTGGGGTGTCTGCCGAAATAAATCTCTTGATGGCTATATGTACACAAATAGATTTTGTGTAGACAGATAGCAAAAGCAGGTAGCTTCTTTCACTTGTCATTTTTATCTCTCACTATTCTCTTTTTTGGGTCACACCCAGCAATTCTCAGGGGTTACTCCTGGTTCTTTGCTCAGGAATTACTCCTGGCGGTGCTCAGGGGACCGTATGGGATGCCGGGGGATGGAACCGGGTTGGCCGCATACAAGGCCCTATCTCTCACTATTGTCATGATAGACACAAAATTTAAATATTGCTTGTACATTTCTTCAAATTTTTCTTTTTTGGCAGTTCTTTGCAAGCCCTGTCTAGCATTTTCTTTTGTTTGTTTTTATTTCCTTGATATTTGGCTTGGGGCCATGCTTATTAATGTTCACAGGACAACTCCTGGTTTGGTGCTCAGGGCTTGTTCCTGACAGTGCCTGGTGCGGGGGCATTCAATATGGGAATTAAGCCCAGGCCTCCTGTAGTTAAAGCATGGATCCAACCTGTTGAGCTCTCTCCTTGACTGCATTGAGGAAAGTTTTGGCATTGGTAGCAAAGCTGGTCTCTGATGTTTGCTTTCTAGAAAACAAGTGACTTTTAAAATTCATTTGAATATGTCTTAGATGCTGGAATTAATGCAGGGAGAACATGACCTGACAGCAGAAGCTTTATTGGATGGACTTGGACTTCTGGTCTGTGTTAGTGCCCTGTGGCTGTTGCCACAAACGACCACACACTTCGGTAGCTTCAAACAATAGATGTTTTCTTCTGGTTCCAGAACTGGAAGTCTAGAATCAATTTCATGGGGCAGATCCAGTCCAGTGTTCTCTCATGGGCCATGTGAACCTCTTAGGCTGGGACTTGTTACCCCCCATAAAGGGGTGGTCTCATTGAATGCTGTTGTCTTAAAATAAATTTTAAGGTTTACTCCAAATAACTATTTGACTTATGTACCTATTTTACACACCTGTATGTGCCTGAGGTTGCATAGAACTCTCAAGTGAAATGGAATCATGATAGGAGGAGTTTTAGAAACCCTACAGGACCATTCACCTAGCCTCACCCACCTTCCAGGGTTGCCGGCATCCCTTGGGGCGTGACAGCACCACTGTAGCTTCTGCCTCCAGGGAGCCTGTCCTGGGTGTGTGCCAGATCTTGTCTTCTTCTTAGAAGGACTCCTGTGATGACATTGAGGGTCCCAGCCTCACAGTTCCTGCTAACTTTCCCACTGACAACGAGCCTTAATGCAATCACATTGCCCCCTTTGTGACACTTGTGGGGTCCTGGGATAAGGAGTTGGATGTTCCAGGGTGGGTGGGGGTGGAGGCCGTGCATTCACAGCTTTCCCATGATTATGCTTATGCCTCCCCATCCTCCTCTCTCCCCACAACCTTGGTTGTTGCCGTGGTGACAGCCATCTCTCAGGGAAGGGTGCAGGTTGCCGGCATGCCTGCAAGTGGCTTATTAGGGAGGTTGGTGATTGATTCATCTCCGTGGATGAGGCAGCCCCTGCAGGACCAAGGTAGGCTGACTTGGGAGGGAAAAGGATTCTCATGCCAGCCAGGAAACCTAATAATTTTGTTGAACAGTGTATCAGACTTTTCTTTCGGGTGTTTTTCCCTGCTGTTGAGCAATCCATTTTTAGAAATATGCGCATCATAATCTGCTATTCGTCCCTCACCAGAATGACTCATGAGCCTGAGGCCTTTTTTCCAGAGGCCTGAAAATGTCAGTTCTGAGGTGTTCTTCGATGAACTTCAGTGACCGCTTCAGCAGCCAGTGATCAGGCTCTCTGCAGCACTCGCGGGTTTCTTGTGCTGATTTTCTATGACTGCCCCTTCTTCAGACCCTCCTTTCTGGTTTTATCACCACGAGTGAGTTCTGTCTGTCCTTGGATTTCCTGAGCGTGAATCCTACGCAAGAGATGCACTCCAAGTCTAGTTTGATTTTTTTTCCTTTTTCCCTATTCTTTTTTTTTTTGCTTTTTTGGGTCAAACCTGGCAATGCTCAAGAACCTCCTGGCTCTTTGCTCAGGAATTACTCCTGGTGGTGCTCATGGGACCATATGGGATGCCGGGATTGAACCCTACCGGCTGTGCTATTGCTCCGACCCTTTTCCCCTATTCTTTTATGTACAGTTTGTGTATAAGTCTTTTTTTTTTTTTTTTTTTTTGGGTCACACCTGGCAATGCTCAGGGGTTACTCCTGGCTCTGCACTCAGGAATTACTCCTGGCAGTGCTCAGGGGACCATATGGGATGCCGGGATCGAATCCAGGCCTGTATGAGCCGGCGCGTGCAAGGCAAATGCCCTCCCTGCTGGACTATCACTCCGGCCCCTGTGTATAAGTCTTGGCATGGACATAGCGTTACCTTTGTCTTGGCTAAGTATCTAGGGTAGGAATTGCAGGAGCCAAGGAGGGGGTGCCTATGCAGGTTACTTTCCATGGTGGGGCCATGTCACACCCCCCCCAGCATGTGTTTGTTCCCTCTCCCAGCCCACTGTGGGGCTACTGCGCAGAGGCTGGGCCGGAGAGGACAGTGATCTTCCCCTCTCCCCGGGCTTGCTCTGTTCACGGAGCTGCAGTCTATAGGAGGCAGACCGGCAGGAGACGCTGCAGAGAGCGCCTTGCTCTTGGGGTTTCGCCTCCTTTTTATGCATGTACTTGCTGTGCCCTTCCCTTGTGGCTGTAGTCTCTCCCGGGTAGATAGGACTCCCTGGGTGGCGAGCAGTGTCTGTCCATTGACTGCCCTCGCAGGCTTGGTTGCTGGACCTTGCATTCCAGACAGACCAGTGGGTAACCGCATGGCATGGGGCTTGGTGAGTAGGTGCGCATGTTAGACTCCATGTTAACAAATGGCTCTAGCCCTCCCTCTTGCTTCTCTCTTCCTCCATTTCCTCCTCTTTCTCCCTCTCCTGCTGGCAGCCAAACTCAGGGTTTCACAGATCCAGGGGTGAGCCACAGCCCTGGCACCGGCTAGGTATTTCTTTTTCCTTCTTTCTTTCTTTCTTTCTTTCTTTCTTTCTTTCTTTCTTTCTTTCTTTCTTTCTTTCTTTCTTTCTTTCTTTCTTTCTTTCTTTCTTTCTTTCTTTCTTTCTTTCTTTTCTTTCTTTCTTTCTTTCTTTCTTTTCTTTCTCTCTCTCTCTCTCTCTCTCTTTCTCTCTCTCTCTCTCTCTCTCTCTCTCTCTCTCTCTCTCTCTCTCTCTTTCTTTCTTTCTTTCTTTCTTTCTTTCTTTCTTTCTTTCTTTCTTTCTTTCTTTCTTTCTTTCTTTCTTTCTTTCTTTCTTTCTTTCTTTCTTTCTTTCTTTCTTTCTTTCTTTCTTTCTTTCTTTGTCACACCTGGCCATGCTCAGGGGTTACTCCTGGCTCTGCACTCAGGAATTCCTCCTGGCGGTGCTCAGGGGGCCATATGGGATACCTGGGATCGAACCCGGGTTGGCCATGGGCAAGGCAAGCGCCCTACCCGCTGGACTATTGCTCTGGCCCCACCGGTAGGTATTTCTTTTTTTTTTTTTTTTTTTTTTGGGTCATACCCAGCAATGCTCAGGGGTTTCTCCTGGCTCTGCACTCAGGAATTACTCCTGGCGGTGCTCGGGGGGACCATATGGGAGGCCGGGATCGAACCCGGGCCGGCATGGGCTGGCCGCGTGCAAGGCAAATGCCCTACCCGCTGGGCTATTGCTCCGGCCTCACCGGTAGGTATTTCTTAGTTATCCTCTCCACTGCCCAGCGCCTCAGGTAACTTGTCACTTTTTTTTTTGGTTGACGGGGTGCCCAGGAGGCTTTCCCAGCAATGCTCAGGGGAGCAGATGGTCACTCCTAGAGAGAGATATTCAGTCAGATGGGGCAGGCGGCCAGTGCTAGAGCCCAGCTCTGTGGTGCTCTGTGGCACCACAGAAGTGATGGTGGCTGCCACGGTCACGTCAGTGGTGCCGTTGGGGTGGCGGTGGTGGACATTCAGGGTTACACTTAACGGTGCTCCGGGGTCAGGCTGTCCTTGAAGTCAGTCTTGGGGTCTTGCATAAGCAAAGCAGGTGCTCCAGGCCTTTGGGCCACCTCTGCGCCCCAAGTGATTCGGAGGTTTGTTCTCAGAGTGATCGATTGTCCCCGTTGGCTGCTCTGCTCGGGGTCGGCTTCTGTGGTGGTCTGAGAGCTCTGGGGAGATGGACACCATCCCGAGGCACCGCCGTGTCCTGAGAGGAGGAGAAGGAGGGAGAGGATTTTGCCGGAAACATGGGAAGCTTTTGTGCAGCTCTGCCTGGCTCCTGAGGGAGGCAATCTGGGCCCAGGCCAAGACAGAATTAAAAAGGGAAAGCGCCCGGAATTTGATTTCTGATAATTACCAGTCTGGATCAAATATGGCCAGAGCCTAGAAAGAAAGTGCTTGGTTTGGGATTCAGGGGTCTGGACCTTGTGGGATAAAATTCAGGAGCAGCCCAAGGCTGATCTCATCATCCGTCCGTTCTCTCAAGCTTCCGGCTCTCCAGAGCGTTTTCTCCTTGTGGATTCTTGAGCACTGCTTCTGTTTGTGTGTGGTTTGGCCACTTTCTGTAAATATTTTGATGAAAATACAAGGACTGGGAAGGTGACCAACACCAGTTTCTAGTCACTTTTTCCCCCTCAGTGTTTGCCTGCCACAGTGACCAGTGAACAGGAGTGAAATTCATTCAGTTTCTTCCTGAAGGGGTGGGGAATTAGTCTGGGGGGCCTGTCTAGGCCTCTTGGGCAGGTCTACCTGGCCTTCTACTCATCTCTGCAGTGGCCGCTCCATCAAACTGTGCTTCGGTGCCCTCCACCCAGACTGCCGCCACCCAGACTGGTTCCCTGGGTTACCTGTTGTTAAGAGGAGTCTGCACCCACTTGGCGGCATCCCCAAATCCTGCGCGGAGCTGGCAGCATCCGCCCCCCAGACACACTCCTCTTTGTGGATAATTAGACCTGGCGGGATGTTTGCACCACGCAGCTCTTGAGTACCCTTTGGCGCAGATGCCAGAAGCCCTGTGGAAAGTGGGAAGCCAGGTTGGCCCATAGCTGCTCAGCTGGCGCAGGGCTACGGCTGAGAGCTTTTGGATTGTGGTTGCCGTTGTCACTGCATCGGCTCCCTTGCCCAGTGCAAGCAGTAGGCCTGAGGCAGCCATTTCTCCAGCGACCTTCACCTCCCCTCCGTGTGGAGACTGACCTTGCCCACCCTGCAGCCCCTTGTCGGAGTGGGGATCCTCCACTGTGTGACCCTAGACAGGTGGTTTATTCCTTATTATTATTTATTATTTTTACAGGGCTGTTTATGGTTGGATTTCAGTCATACAGTGTTCCAACACCTCTCCCTCACCAGTGCACAGTTCCTATTATTTTATTTTTTTTTACATTTTTATGTGTCACACTGGCAATGCTGAGGCGTTACTCCTGGCTCTGCACTCAGGAATTACTCCTCGCAGTGCTTGGGGGCCATGTGGGATGCCTAGGATTGAACCCAGGTCAGCTGCTTACAAGGCAAATGATCCTCCCCACTGGGCTATCTCTCAGGCCCAGGTTATTTTTGTTCTTTTACCTATTTCAGCACGCAGTTCTTATCCAGAGTGATCATTTCCAGCTATCTTTGTCATAGTGGTCCCTTCTCTATCCCAAATGTACCTTCCCCCACAAACACTTGTGGCAAGTATCCAATCATAGACCAGTCCTCTTGGCCCTTGGGTATTAGTTTCAATCTCATACAATTATTTTTTATATCCCACAAATGAGTGCAGTAATTCTATATTTGTCCCTCTCCTTCTTTTTTTTTTTTTTTTTGCTGTTTTGGGTCACACCCGGCAATGCTCAGGGGCTACTCCTGGCTCTGCACTCAGGAATTACTCCTGGCGGTGCTCGGGGGACCATATGGGATGCCGGGGATCGAACCTGGGCCGGCAGAGGCCGGCCGCGTGCAAGGCAAACGCCCTACCCAGCTGGGCTATCGCTCCGGCCCTGTCCCTCTCCTTCTAACTCATTTCACTCAGCATGATACTCTCCATGCTCATCCATTTATAAGTGAATTTCATAACTTCATTTTTCCTAACAGCTGCATAGTATTCCATTGTGTAGATGTAACATAGTTTCTTTAACTAGTCATCTGTTCTTGGGCACTCAGGTTGTTTTAAATAGCTGGCTATTTAAAACACAGCTCAGCATTGTGTTTTAAAGCTAAATCTAATCCCAATTGAGGCATTGGAGTCTTTGTTACAGCTGAAAAAGCCATGGTAGAGAGAGAGCTGAGTTGCCTATCTCGTAAATTGTAGTGCCAGGGTTCCACAGGGTTCCAAAGCCCGTGTTCTTGAATCCTTTCTATTTCATTTCTGCTCTGGAAGGGACGTGGAGAACCTTCAGATTCTCGGCTCTCCTTTGATAGCAAACATCACATCCCGTAAGGGCATCTGCTCCTCCTACCCAGAGACTCCTGATTGTTCTTTTTTTGTTTTTGTTTTTTGGGTCACACCCAGCCATGTTCAGGTTACTCCTCGCTCTGTGCTCAGGAATTACTCCTGGCAGTGTTTGGGGGACCATATGGGATGCTGGGGATCGCACCTAGGTTCGGCCATGTGCCAGGAAAATGCCCTACCACTGTACTATTGCTCCAGCCTCAACTCCTGATTGTTCTTTATCATTATCGTCAACCCTGGTGGGTCTGTGATGTTCTGCCTCCCCCTGACCCCCCTTCCCCCGCTCTAGCTGTGACTCCCCAGGAAGGGACCCCGAGGTAATTGAGCAGCCCCCTGGACACACGACTGCCTGAGAAATGTGACCAGCAAGTGGACCTGTCCTGGTCAGGAGGCATCACAATTTTTGAGGTGACCCAATATTTTTTTTGTTTTTTTTTGTTCACATCTGGTGACGCTCAGGGGTTACTCCTGGTTCTTTGCTCAGGAATTACTCCTGGCAGTGCTCAGGGGACCATATGGGATGCTGGGGATCGAACCCAGGTCGACTGTGTGCAAGGCAACACCCTACCCACTGTGCTATCACTCTGACCCCCAACCCAGTATTCCCTCTTGCTGACTGTGGGCTGGTTCTTGGGAACTCTCCTGGCCTGGGCTATAACTTTTTTGGACACAATGTGGGCCCAGGGCTGTGGCCTGGGATGAAGTGTGAGCACTGGTAAAGGAGTCCCAATCTGTAGGGAGTCCTTCCTGTACATGTATGGCACTGTGTGTTTGTAGGAGGTGCTTTGGGATCTCGTGGCGTCCAGCCGAGATGGGCACGCATGTTTTCAGGAGACACTTTGGGATGCTCCTGTCTTCGAGATCCACCCTTTTACTGATGCCTGTGTGCCGAGCCCTCCTCATTGGTGCGGCTGAATGTCTGTGCAGGGTCCGCCAGCTCATTGAGCACTGCTCCTTTCAGAGCTAAGCAGAATGGGGTCTCTTCTGCAGTATTTCATGCTGATGTCATATTTCGTACCAGCGAGATTCTTTGTGGTCACTTTCATGGCCTCGTTTGATGTGCCTTTAAAAAAAAATCAGATGACTGAAGTTGATCCATTGGCCCAGAGTGCATTTTAATATTGTTAGAGCCACTTTGTTAATTCAGTTTCCTGTAACTGAAAATTTCCCGTCAAACAGCAGCTCTCGTGATTCCTTTGGAGTCAGCAGATACTCGGGAACTTATAATCAACATGAAAATGCCCTGTGTTTTTCTCCTGTTGAATAACAAGATAGGGCATTCTTAAGGGGTAGATGTAAAGATGTATTTAGAAGCTGTGGCAGCAGAGAACCAAGACTGAACTTGGTTGGTTCTGTGAAGTCACGTGCAAGTCTGGTTAGAGCAGATTTTTTGTTTTGTTTGGTATATGGCCATGGCCAGCTTATTCCCTGGCTCTGATCTCAGGGATCTCTCCTGGTTGTGCTAAGTGGACCGTATGTAGTGTCCAAGAATGAACTCAGTTTGGCTGCATGCAATGCAAGTGTCATAACACCTGTACTATCTCTTCAGCCCTAGAGTAGATTTTGAACAAAAACAAAGCCTGACTTCACTTAGGAGAGATGCTATTATTCATGCCAGGGAATTCTCTGAATTTCTGTTTATCTAAAGACCTGGCTCCTTTCCCTTCCCAGCTTTGGAGCAGTTATTTGTTTCTAATGTTCCTTATTTTATTTCCATTTTAATTTTTGCTTTTCACCGTAACTTGGAATAGCAAACTTGGAATAGCAAATTCCTTTGTAACATACAATGCAAAATGAGTTTTTTAAATGACTCAACTACTGATCTGATTCTAATGGATATCATGATGATAATTGAAAAAATTGTATAATGTCTATAAATAATAGTACTGTATGCATGTTAGTCATTTGGTTCTAACACTTATCTTTTTTTTTTTTTTTTTTTTTTTGCTTTTTGGGTCATACCCGGCAATGCTCAGGGGTTACTCCTGGCTCTGCACTCAGGAATTACTCCTGGCGGTGCTTGGGGACCATATGGGATGCCGGGGATCGAACCCAGGCCAGCATAGGCCGGCCACGTGCAAGGCAAACACCCTACCCCGCTGGGCTATCGCTCCGGCCCCTGGTTCTAACACTTATAAACCAAAATACTGAGAGGTAAAAGGACATTATGTAGCCAGCTTATCTGAAATAGTTCAAGAAAAATGCATGTGTAGAGAAAGGTAAAATGATAAAGCAATTGAGGTAAAATGTAAACAGTTCTGTAATAATAAATAGTTGATTTTGTTCTTTTTTGGGTCACACCCGGCAATGCTTAGGGGTTTCTCCTGGCTCTGAACTCAGGAATTACTCCTGGCAGTGCTCGGAGGACCATATGGGATGCCGGGGATGGAACCGGGCCGGCACAGGCCGCCACGTGCAAGGCAAATGCCCTACCCGCTGGGCTATCGCTCCAGCCCAGTTGATTTATTCTTGTAATTTCTCCAAATAAGAAGATATATTAAAACATTTTCCAGAAATTTGACCTATTATGAAAATACCTACGGGGATGTGAAGTATTCTGGCGGAATGGAACATAGATAAATTATTTTGGGTTTTTTTTTGTTTATAGGCCACACTGAGTGGTGCTCAGGTCTTACTCTGGACTCTCTAACCAGGGATCACTCTTGGTGGGGCCAGGGAACTGTATGGGTGGCGGAGATCAAACCCAGATTCCTGCTTACAAGGCGAGCACCTTACCTGCCCTATTGTCGGTCAGCTCCCTATTAGGTTTTGTTTTGGTTTTGGGTGCACCTGGTGGTTTTCAGGTCTTCCTCCTGGCTCTGTATTCAGGGATCACTCCTCT